>CM059189.1:7251177-7267902 GCA_030323885.1 Branchipolynoe longqiensis
AGTATAAAGTGGCATTTATTAAATCTTTTTAACTTGTTACATTAGTCTTGATTCGTGAGTTTTTAAGCAATGATACGAGGATACCAGACACTAACCAAAATAATTTGCTAGTGATCTGGGAGCCGAGGATATAGTAGATCTGTGAACATAAGTATAGAGCGAGTCTGAGGTCCAGTGACCCAATTGTCTGATGTTTTCCAGGGACGAACCCTGGTGGAGACACGCCTGTGCCCCGCCACGTCTCATGCTATGCATCGTGATAGCTGCCGGCGCCGGATGGCCCGCCACAGATAGGGCCAGTCTGACCGCTGAGATGAAACCTCGGGCTTGAAGTGGAAGCCCCTGTGAGGTTAGGAACGCCGGCCCCTCGTCATAGAGCGGTGTCCTTGCAACGTAGTCTGCCCAAGCCTGCACTGGGCAGAACGCTGAGTGAAGTATCGCAGGAATAGCGATGTCTCTAGGAGACGATGATTGGTAATGTGTCTTCGATGATCGGACACGGACATTGATGCCCAGAGGTGTTAGCTTCACGTCCTTAGCTCTCAGGTAGTGACCAGGATCAGAGCTCGATGATGTGGAGAATATATTGCTCTGTCGAAGCAACGTGAAATATCCAATCATGAGGGCAGCACTGAGCACATAACGATTAGGTCCAACGGTTTTGAAGAACCGCATGATGTTTCTCACATCAACCGGCGTCATGGGCGGCGCCTGGGCTGGAATGTGAGTCGATCCACGACTGACGCCTCTCTTGAGGAGGCCGACCAGATATGTGTCAAACGCGTTGGTTCTACCATCCAGCATAAGGACCCATGTCCTTGCACCGCTGATTTAGTTAAGTACGGCAGTTGGTGAGGCAAGACGATCTTGTAGATGCAGTATGTACGACATCACGTGATACTGAGATGGTGCAAGCGGGTCGACGTGATGGTCCAGCATGTAGGCACAGAACTCCCTAGCCTGAGCCAGCTTATTTCTCCAGGTACCGACCGATAGCCCAGCTGCCACAGCGTCAAGCAGCCTCTGGTGATGCGTCTGTGAGTAACCTGGGGAGAGATGGCAAAAAGTTATATTCTGGACCCAGGTTACAAGTTACCTGTAATGACATCATCATGACTAACATGGACCCGTCTCAGACCAGCGTCCTTAATCATGCAGGTAGCGGTCCTCTCAGCCCGCTCATCAAAACATCTCCGACTCAAGGCATCGGCCAGAATAATGTCCTTTCCTGGCTTATGGTGAATGGTAACGTCCAAACTCCTCCGAGCGGATATGAGCCAGATCTCGCGCGCACAGGCACATATCACTGGATCACGTCCCGCTCCAGATGTGAGGACCTGCTGTGAAGCAGCATTGTCAGTGTTTATGACAACCGTGTATTTTTGGCTCTCACGTGGGGACAGACTCCTGAGGGCAACCACAAGGTTCAGGGCCTCGAGCTGCGCGATCGTATGCTGCTTCTCAATAAGCTGTTGAGAATACTCTTCCGAGTAGTAGTCCGTTGGCGAGTGCGCCCCTCCAGCACGCAGAGATGAGTCACACTCAATCACCCAGCTCTCGCGCTCAGCAGCAGGCAGGAGCACCAAGCCATTCGAGTGTGTGGCGTACCGCGTGAACCAACCGACATCAAAGCTCAGTTCAGGTGGGACGATATGCCTACCCCTGTGCGGTGTATTCCTGAGCGCCGCTAAGATTCTGGACATAAACCTCCTAGCTGGGCGCACACATCTGGCGATGTATTGGAGGCGCCCAACCAGCCGCTGCATGTCTTTCCTTGAGGCCAGCACCCTCGTCTTCCATGCCTTGCACTCTCCAACAACCTCATCGAGCCTATCTTGTGGAATAGTTATGGTCATGTCCGTTGTAGACACCGCAAATCCCAGCCACTCGACCTCAGTAGCAGGGGCAACACACTTAGCCGGGGCCAGCTCAAGGCCCAATCGACGCGCCAAGTCGAATATTTCAGCGTACGCCGCCTCGGCCTCGTTTTTGGTTCTTGCCGCCCCGACAAAGTCGTCGAGGTAGCACAAGACATGGTGACCACTCGTCCGCATTAGATATACTACCGCATTGGTAGTACGGGCACACGCCATAGATGATGTTCTGCAGCCAAATGGCGGTGCCAAGTCGAGATAGATCTTATTGTCTATGGTTATGCCCAGGAGTGGAACGGATAGGGGGCAGGTCCGGAGCTGTCGATATGCCCTTGCCAAATCGACACACCAGATGAAGGCACCCCGACCAAGTCGCGTAATCTCGTCTGCCAAATCAGAAATGCCAGGCAAAGTGTATGTCATCTGCTGGCCTTGATACTGAGCCTTCCTGATACCAGCATTAACACTAGCACCAGGCGGGTAGCTCATATCGACAATTACGCGACGTTTATCCGATTTCCTTTTTGGGCGAGTCATCATAGGGCTCACCTGCGTCCATGGCCGGAACGGTGGCACATCGAAAGGTCCCAGCATAGCCCCGTGCGATAGTTCAGTTCTGATGTAGTCTATGATGTGGGCCACGCTCTCCGAGTCCCCATAATGGTTAGCAACCGAGGCGACCGGCGGCCGATCTGCTGTGTAGTCGACCGGCCACCCGTACTCCAGAAAGTCCACAACCTGGAGATCATGATAGTTTACCAGTAACTGTCTCCACACCGGAATGTTTAAACCCGATGATATAGGTATGTGAGGGCCAAGGTAATTTGGGAGGGCTCCCGCCCTAACCTGCATGTAAACATCTAGGAACCTCATGCCACCACTCCAGATATTGTCCACAGGGTGAGGCCATATGCCATCCAGGGTATGCCTGTATGTGGCAGGAGTATGTGGGGGGTTATATGCTGGGCGCTGCAGCTCAGGAATATTTTGTATGACATACTCGACATCGTCCGTATCGACCTGTTCTTCGACAATCAGCCTATCAGGCTCTCTATCGTCATAGCACGGATTCAGCACATCATCAACATCCCCGAGAGCCACAACACTACTGCCAGCATCAACACCCTTACCTGCCTGTCGGTGCCCCACTCGATCGCACCCATACCGCTGCTGCTCCACAGTCCGTAGCACCTCCACACCCCCACGACCGTCAGCCACCGGCAAGGCGTATCCAGCTTGTGTCAAGCCAAGTCCAAGAGTCAGAGTTCCGACTCTCTTATCAGCTATGTTATGATTAGCCGCCTCGCCTCCAGATAAGAATTCAGAGCAACTCCAATCTGGGTCAAGTGGTATCACAGAGTCCTGAGCCTGATCTAGCACACGTCCCGCATTTGCAGTACCAGCCTGGACAGGGTGAGCGGGGTCACCACGTCCACTTACTGAAAATCCTTAGTTTCAGTCTTCTGTTGGTTGTTTCTCTCATTGAACCGTCTCTTGTTTTGGCAAGCCTTCTCCTGGTGCGGGTTCGCTTTCTTAGACTTGTTACCGCACCAAGCACACAAGTGGCATCGACGGTCAGGCTGGAGTCCATGTGATGTCGCGAAGCCACAATCGTTGCCCCAATTCCACGGCTGGCAGGGCTTGCCATCCACATCCCTATTATACTCAGGCCTACCGTAATCTCCTGACTTAGATCCAGCCGCAGCAGGGGCCGACGAAGCAACCATACCAGTCCCGTCACTTTTGTGCGCATGTGCGCCCTTAGCCTTGTCAAGCCGCGTTCCCAAAGCACACACGTCTCTCTGCACATCTTTTATCGCGTAGGCATTGTCCCAACCCTGTCGCAAACGTCCGTCTGCAATCATGGTGAAGACTGTCTCCGACCATTGGCGAACGTGTGCCAATCCCAGTTAGCCGCCATTATCACTACCTGATGCATGTGCTCAAAGACGTGACGCTGCCAGCCGCACGGCAGCTTTTTATCCTTGCACATCCGACAGAGCGCTGCCATATACTCCGCGAATGATGCCTCCTCCATGCCAATTTTGTCGTTTTTTGAGCCTCTAATAACACATCTGTGAGGTGCAAGAATCTTATTACCTCTTTATCTGCCAAGCGCTGATCCAGCCGCGACCAGGAGTTTGTTCACCGCATCCTCCCATTCGTCATCCCGGCCGTTTCCAGGCGACAATGCATCAGAGACGAACCGCGCCAACCCTTCATTCCTCGGTCATCGTTCGTCGCCAAGGAACGAATACGCCTCGAACTCCCGTTCTACCGATCCACGGCGGGCTGGCCGCCTCGCTTCCTGAGCCGTTATGACAGTCGATTGAATTGACGACGATCGACGGCGCCTCGGGCCGGTTGATCGCCACCTTGTTCGTTCCAGCAAGGTGTCATGGCCGCCTCCACGTGGCGTGACATCACCATGCCTTTCCCGCTCCGTAGAATCCAATGGGTCACGTCTCCGGGGCGTGCAAGACCTCGACCTCCTCCGTTCCGCATTCGTCTGTAGTGGTTCGATTTGTGCGTTAATCCCGTCCTGAATATCCTCCATCTGCCTGTGAAGAGTCGCCAGAGCAGCCGTAAATCCCGCCTCAGATGGCCTTGTTGAAACGTCGGTCTCGTACTGCGCAGCTCCATCAATGGAGTTGTGTGTGTCCTTTGTCCGTGTCGCACGCTGTCGCCTTCTTGGCGTGGCTTTGACCGTTTTTGCCACTGACTTCGACGATGTTTTTGATTTCTTTTTCTTCGGGGCACCCACCTGCCTGTCTGGAGTATGATCATGTTGTCCTTTTGATCTCGTGTTCTTTGCACCCGGCATCTTTGTAATCCCTTAAAATCTGAACCTTATGGACACGTCCTCCCAGTTCAGGTGCTCCGGTCGAAGTGATCGTAAGTGCCACATCATCGATTAGTTACAAGTAATTTACACCAGGTGGCAGCACAATCGGTAGATATTATTAGTTCTCAGTTAGAATATAGGTGGCGCCAAAGGTATTGTCCATAGAAAGCAGTGTACATGTTTCGCGGATTAAATTACCCATGTTGATATCAACATTGACAATGCAGACAAACATAAAGAAAGAAAGAGAGTAAAGTATAATAGAAGAGAAGAGAGTCCAGCCCTCTAGTTTAATGCTTATATAGTGACACGGGTTCATTGTAGAGTATCACACCACCTCCTTCCCCCAATGGGAATCGAGCATTCCTGGCCCTACCAATAGGGATCCAGCATTCTTGGTCTCCATGGATACCAATGGTCTGCCCACCACCAGTAGCTGTATGGCCTCATGGCCACCACCAAACCAGCAGCTAGACCCTGAGTGCAATCACACCCAGACCTGCCAGCACCACTATGTCTATTTACATCCCACTCAGGCACCACCATACATATATATATATATATATATATATATATATATATATATATATATATATGCACCGATTAGTAATAGAACATTTGCATTCCCCCAATGCTGAGTATCGGAATACTTTACACTGTGTCGGCTAAGTTCAGCGGGAGGAGCGTGGTGGTGACGGCAGTCTCCCCGGGCACCCTGTGTCGGCTAAGTTCAGCGGGAGGAGCGTGGTGGTGACGGCAGTCTCCCCGGGCACCCTGGTGGCTAGTTCATCTTGAGGACATTGTGGTGACGCCGTCTCCCCTGCACACTGTGTTGGCTTGAGTTCATCGGGAGGAGCGTGGTGGTGATGGTTTTCTCCCTGGGCACCCTGTGTCGGCTAAGTTCAGTGGGAGGAGCGTGCTGGTGATGGCTGTCTCCCCGGGCAACCTGTGTCGGCTAAGTTCAGCGGGAGGAACGTGCTGGTGATGGCTGTCTCCCCAGGCACCCTGTGTTGGCTAAGTTCAGCGGGAGGAGCATGGTGGTGATGGCTATCTCCCTGGGCACCCTGTGTCGGCTAAGTTCAGCGGGAGGAGCGTGGTGGTGATGGCCATCTCCCCGGGCAACCTGTGTCGGCTAAGTTCAGCGGGAGGAGCGTGGTGGTGACGGCCGTCTCCCCGGGCACCCTGTGTCGGCGGGCACAAATCTGATTTAGTTTGAATGCATCAGACCTGGCTGGAGCCCGGCATGTATTTGGTTCTAAAGCGGTTAACTGGGTAGTCTGATGGCGGCCCTACTTCTCTCCACTGTATTAGGCGCCATTGATAACCACCATTCGCCCAGCTGCACTTGCACTACTACTAGTACCACCACCACCACCATCACTCCCATCACCCTCACCCCCGTCACCATCACTCCTATCACCATCACCACTACTATGACCAACACCAACACTACCAACACCACCACCATCACCACTGCCACAACAACTACCAATACCACCACTCCCACCACCACTACTACCATCACCTCTACCATCACTACTATCACCAGCACCATCACCACCACTCCCATCATCACCGCCTGAACTCAGGCAACTCACAGTTTGTGCTTATTTCCGAGGTCAGAGTGCACTGATAGGTCAGGCAATGTGATCGCAACGTCGGGCAAATTCCCCCCTCGTCACCACACTGTGTGTACCCATGCGTGGGTGCAGGGCGCTGCCTTGCCAACATTTCCTGACTACATATCTTGCTATTGTCACCTACCTCGTCCTCCTACGCATTTTCAGCCAGGCTTATGGAGCAGTCACACTACGACGTGTTGCACCAACTTTGGACAACGCGTGGGAACGTGTCGGGTTTTTGGGCGAAATGTCGGAACGCGTCGAAACGCGTTACTGGCGCGTTACAAACACGTTACCGGTGCGTCGGTACACGTCGGTACATGTAGATTTTGAAACAATACGTCGGCGCGCGTCGGGCAGCGCCGAAAGTTTTGTGCTTGCACAAAACTTTCGGCGCTGGCCGACGCGCGCCGACGGGTTACGGGCGCGTTAGCAGGACGTCGACACGCATTACCAGCACGTAGCCGGCCCGCTCGTAGCGCGTCAAGAAACGTTGAGCAACGTCGTGGCATTTTCCCACACTTGCGACGGGCCAGGCAATGTGTAACGCGCTGGGAGAACGCCGATAACACGGCGATAAGACGTTGATAACACGCGTCCAACCCGCCAACGGCGTATGACGCGCCGGCGACACGCGGATAACACGTCGATAAGACGCTAATCAACCGTGGGAACGCGGCGCAACTTTTTAGAAATTGGGTCAAGCGGCGGGGGTTTCTTTGTTTTCCACCCGCGCAACATGCTGGCGGCGCGCCAATAACACGCCAGCAAAGCGCTGCCAACACGCTGCGCTGTGTCGAGTTTTTCGCAAAACACGCCGAAAAGTTTGACGTTTCTCGACGCGTTGAATATATTTAAGCGCATTGGCGGCACGCCAGAATACACGTCGTAGTGTGACTGCTCCATTAACGACGGCTGAATACGCCACACCGTTAGTGCATGCTCCTAAATGTGCCCGTGCTCTGCGGTGTTGTGTAGTGTGGACCTTATTCAGGAGCTCGGGGTGCTGGTTAATGTTATTCAAATTAAATGGCCATCGGGGCCTTGACACCGGCCCGCGCTGAGCTAACAAATCTCCTTGCGTTGTGTATTGACTTTCTGTCTGTGATTCTTCACGATTGTGATAGCGGGTTTATTTATTTTTAAATGGGCAAAAAAAGAAAACACATGTACAAAATATAGCTACGCCACAAAGTCTGATAGTTTTAAAATCAAAATAAATAAAGAACATGCCTCTGTTCACATCATTTTACTGTACGTGAATGAGCGATCATGGATTGGTACACCCACCCCACACAGGACTTGGTAACAGCATGACGTCTAGACTACTCCCCGTTTTGTTTGGCGCTGGCGATGAATTATTACAATTTGGAGAGGTCCCTCGGTACCTTATCTGATTATCTTGTCAGTTCCTGTTGCTGGGCCCACAGTAGTAAACAAATTAACCCCTTTCCCTCCCCCAATAGTTTTAAACTGAAAGCTTAGAATTAACTCGCACAGTCGACTAAAAAAAGCTGAATTTATATCTGACCACGCTCATCAGAATGCCGCTGTGTGCTGGTACTTGTGATATATGCGTAGTAGACGTATAGGTGTGTGGCTAATATATGTTAACGGGATGCAGAGTTTGAGACAAAGGAATATGCTAATGAGATGACGTCATGGAAAGTTTAGGCGGCGGGTCAAGTGAGCCCTAGGCCATGAATAAACCATTCAGTATCCAGAAGTCAAAGTGTTCAGACGTTGTACTTTCACATGGTGTCAGATGAGGAAGAATGCCGCCCACTAATACATTGCCGGGTTTGCGGCCACCTGGTCAGCTTGTCCTCAGCCACAACGCAAGATCGAACTGGAAAACATGGATCAGAGCATACAACATATACGCTACTACTGCAGGTGTCGCATTGAAGACAGAATGAGTGCAATGCTGCATCTTTCTTCACGTTGCTGGCGAGGAGGCGCAAAATGTTTTCGCCAATATAGATATCGTGCTCGCTGATCAAGATAAGATTGTGCCACTCACGGAGGCATTTCGAACATATTGTGTAGGCAAATGCAGTATTATTATCACAAGGTATAAGTTTAATACGCATAATCAGGCTATGGAAAATATGGCTGCGTACATCACAGCATTGAGAGACAGGGTGAAGGACTGTGAATATGGTACAGTGGAGGAGTCGCTGTTGCGCGATCGGTAAGTGGCTGGAGTGAAGAGTGTGAATTTGCGTAAGAAACTGCTGCAAACTACTGAGTTAACGTTGGAAAAGTGTGTCAGTATTTGTGAAATGAGTGACTTCAGTTCTGATTTGTTGGAGGACACCAAGACAGACGTGGAAAGCAAGGAGATTGATTTCATAAGGAACTATGCTAGTGCGCGTACCGGTGCAACGGTGGTTCGGTCATCGGCAACGCCATCTTGGAAATCGCCATCTTGGAAATCGCCATCTTGGAATTCCGGCGGCGCCGGTGCTGGAGAGTTCAAGATTCGCTGCCAGAACTGTGGATACGAACACCGCCAGGGAGTCTGCCCAGCGAAAGGCAAAACTTGCATAGCCTGCAAGAAGATCGGGCACTTGGGTAAGGTCTGCAGGAGCAGACTTGGCAGGGTCAACAAAGTTACCGTGGAAGAGCCCGACCCTCACAATGCTGAGCAAGACCTGGATCTGGCGGAAGTCAATGTGCTGGCAACAGATCTGTTCGTCGGTGTTGTGGACCGCGGTGCCGAGCAAGATGCCAAGCTGTGGCATGCGATGGTTCGGGTGAACAGGTGTCCTGTCAAGTTCAAGCTCGACACCGGGTCGGAGGCGAACGTGCTGCTGAGGTATGTCTTCGACAGAGTTGCTCCGGGGCGGCTGGCGAACACCAGGTCTTCTTTGGTTACGTTCTCGGGTCATCGGATCACTCCTGACGGGGAGGCACTGCGGGACGTCGGTGACAGAGTGCTCAAGTTCCAAGTGGTACAGAGCTGTCAGCCTATTTTGGGCAGCAGGCTTGTGTGACGTTGAACCTGCTGACGCGTGTGGATGAGGTGCACTGTGCTGTGCCGAGGAACATTTCCAATCCGACGAACAGTCCCAGCGCTCAGGCGGAGAAGCTGGTAAGCGAATACAAAGATGTGTTTCAGGGTCTGGGGTTGATCAAAGCAAATGCTGTTATTCATGTCGATAAATCTGTGCAACCTGTTGTTGATCCACCTAGACGGATTCCGTACTCCATTCAGGGTAAGGTACGTAGTGAGTTTGATCGCATGGTAGAGTTAGGTGTCATAGTTGAACAAGATGAACCTACCGAGTGGGTTAACTCCACAACTATCGTAAAAAAACCTAAAGAGATATGGATTTGTCTGGATCCGACTAAGTTGAACAAGGGGATAAAGAGAGGGCCTTTCCCTACCAAAACAATTGATGAAATTATTGCCAAAACGGCAGATGCGAAATATTTGTCAGTTTTGGATGCGATGACAGGTTATTGGCAGATAGAGTTGGATGAAGAAAGTTCACGTCTGTGCACGTTCAATACTCCGTGGGGCCGTTACAGGTACACCCGCTTGCTGTTTGGCATCAAAACAGGCAGTGACATTTTTATTCAGGAGATGCACTGTGTCATGGGCGATATACCCGGTATCGCGATAGTCACGGACAACATTTTGGTATATGGGTCAATGGTTGAGGAGCACAACGAGCGGCTCTGAGCTGTGTTGGACCGAGCTAGGTCAGTTAATCTGAAATTAAATGAAACTAAATCTTTGCTATGTAAGACTACGGTAAAGTATGTAGGTCATCAACTTACCCAGCAGGGTGTGAAGCCTGATCCAGACAGAATACAAGCAATAGTTGACATACTAGAGCCGCGTGACAAGCAAGGCATCCAAAGGTTCCTGGGCATGGTTGGATATGTACACAAGTTTATACCCAACATGTCCGAGATAGCCAAACCACTGTGCACGCTCCTAGCTAACGACGTTGCGTGTCACTGGCAGGCCGAACAGCAGGGCGCGTTTGGTAAGTTGAAGGAAAAGCTAAGAACTGCTCCTGTGTTGTTGTATTACAATGTTAAGAAACCAATTGTGATCCAGGTAGATGCTTGTCAGTCAGGGTTAGGTGCTGTGTTGATGCAAGATGATAAGCCAATCGCACTCGCATCTCATGCGCTTAACGCAGCGCAGTGTGGCTATGCCACTATCGAAAAAGAAATGCTTGCCATATGTTTCGGATACCAGAGGTTTCATGACTATATCTTTGGCAAAGAAGTTCAAATTCAAACGGACCACAAGCCGTTAGTGGCGATAATGCAGAAGCCGATTCATAAACTTTCGGCTAAAATGCAGAGAATGCGAATGCGGTTGAAAAATTACAATATTGAGCTATGTCATGTGAAGGGTTCTTTGATGTTTTTTGCAGACACGTTGTCCAGGGCGCATAGCGCCAAAGTAGGTCATGGTAACCTGTTTGATGACACGTTCTGCGTTGCCGCAGTGGACATGCAGTGGTCGAGTTTATTGAGTAAGATTGTCAATGAGTATGAGAAAGATGTATCCATGTCCATGTTGATCTCACACATTGAAGATGGGTGGGACACTACACGCATACATACACCACCATGTCTGAGACAGTACATTCCATACAAACACGAGTTAACGATAGAAAATTATCTGGTTATGAAAGGCAATCGGGTGGTGGTTCCTCCGGGTCTCCGCGGTGAAATGATTGAAGCATTACATGAAACACATTTGGGTGTGACAAAGTCCAAGCAGCTGGCGCGGGACTGTATGTTTTGGCCGAATATGAATAAGCAAATTGAAGATAAGGTCAGTCGGAGTGACACTTGCCAAAACAACCGGAAGAGTTTGCATAACGAGCCATTGATAAATCACCCGATCACCTGTCAACCTTATGAGAAAGTCGGTGCCGACTTATTTGAGTTAAACCATAAAAATTACCTGATAACTGTAGATTACTACACAAAATATCCAGAGGTGAAGCTGTTGGGCGATACGTCGTCTGTCACTGTTATTGACGGGTTGAAGGATAATTTTGCAAGGCACGGTATTCCTAGTCAGGTCATTTCGGACAATGGTCCACAGTTTAAGAGCCATGAGTATAGGGAGTTTGCGCGGCACTATGGTTTTAGGGCCGTATATTCCAGTCCACAGTATCCCCGTAGCAATGGGCAGGTAGAACGGTTTGTGCAGACAGTCAAGGACATGTTAAAAAAGTGCGAGAAGACTGGGTCGGATTTTCAGTTAGCTTTGGTGAATTATTGTAACACTCCATTGCCCATCCTGGATGCTTCTCCGGCTCAGCTGGTCATGAGCAGAAGGTTAAGGGGTCGGTTGCCGATGGCTGAGGAAATTTTGGTACCCAAAACACAGAATCCAAAGAAAGTACAGATGGCTAAACGGCAGCAGAGTCAGAAAGCTTTTCATGACAGGAAGTGTGGTAAGCCACACAAACCTAAAATAAAGTACAAAAATCATGCTGGGGAATGGAAGAAAGGGGTTATTTTGGGACGGACTGGTGTTTCTGGGAGAGAATATCAAATTTTGAACGAGTCAGGTAATATGTTGTATCGGAACCGGGTGCAGATTATCAGGGCGCCTGTGGGGGGGCGGCCCGAACTGGTCGGGCAGACGCAAACTAGGTCAGCATCATTGCCGAATGTAAACAGTGCGGCTAATCTAAGTAGGTCAGGTCGGCTGATTAGGCCGGCGAGCAGGTTAGACCTGTAGTAGTTCAGTGTGTATTGGGTGTGTACACAAATAACATGTGCATGTAGGATTAAGTTAGATTTTCAGCTATGTTTTTGTTATTTGATGTTTATGGACGATTTGTGTTGAGGCATTACGGCCGGACACTTGAAGGACTTCAGCGCCATTGGGTGCTCAGACATTTGCAAGGACTTCATGTTTCAGAAATAATTTGAGGGGGGGATGTGATATATGCGTAATAGACGTATAGGTGTGTGGCTAATATATGTTAACGGGATGCAGAGTTTGAGACAAAGGAATATGCTAATGAGATGACATCATGGAAAGTTTAGCCGGCGGGTCAAGCGAGCCCTAGGCCGTTAATAAACCATTCAGTATCCAGAACTCAAAGTGTTCAGATTTGTACTTTCACAGTACTCCTGTTTAAATGGTCGATTTCTGGATACACAAGGATCCGTGTGAAGAAATAGTCGGGTATTTGTTAGCCCGACGCATCCACCTGAGAAGCAATTCCAATCTACCGGAGTTGGAATTGACTGTGATGGAGCTTCCCCTCGGATAGCATCTGGTGGAGGGCAAATCGGCAGATCACATTGCATGTCCTGTAACCGGGGCGGTCCCTGGTGTGAACTGCGCTCATACACATGAGCGATAATGAGCGAGAGGAGAGTGGGGCATGGGAAAGATTCATGGGTTTAAGGCGCAGCTCAAAGTTGAGGCATTGTTCATCACAAACTAGGCGATCGATGAAAATTATGGTGACTAGTGGATTGCATAGTGGGGGGTTGCACTATATATGCTATGCCTAGTGCTCTGCCCGCCGACGCCTAGTGTTGGGAGTTTATTCACTGAGACCTGTTCACATATCCGACCTTATTTGGTCCTCCCTGACTATTCCCACCTTCCCGCTTGCATTCATGCCCTTTCGCTCGCTTTCCCACCCTCCCGCTCGCTCTCCTGCCCACCCGCTCGCTCTCCCATCCTCCTGCTCGCTCTCGCGCCCTACCACTCGCTCTCCTGTCCTCCCGCTCGCTCTCCCGTCCTCCTGCTCGCTCTCCCATCCTACTAAGTATTCGGTCAGTAGCACAGACATGAACTAGGGGTGAATCGGCTTCGGTGTCACGATGAGCCCTAGTGGCCCGACCGAGAGGCCGTTCGATTACTGCTATAGACAGAGCCCCTGACAGACGAAATGATAGCGAAAGTTAATAGGTAAGTGACATGTTAAAGGGCAGGTAACAGGGTAGGTAATAGGTGTGGTAGGTTATAGGTCAGGACGTGTGGCAGGACACGTGCCAGGATATGTGTCAAGACGTTTTAATGACGTGTGATATTATCTGTGACAGGACGGGTGGTACCGTGTGACAGGAACTCTGACAGTGAGAACAATAATATGACCCACTGTTTTGTTGTTGTAAATATAGTTTATTCATTCTTTTGTCAGTGACGTGGCACTGGTCTTCCAGCAAAGTGACAATACAGTTATTTACTAAATATGTATATGTAGTCTGATATTGTTCTCAGCAGCTAGCTCAAGTCAGCTGAAATAACAATATTAATCATTCCAAGACTTACATATAAGATAGTAGTTATATGTTGGATACATACATACTGAGATACATACATGTGTATTGTTTAGACTGTTAGATTACGGAGTGGTTTGGTGCATAGTTTCCCTTCACAGGTTTGTATGTCTATTGTTTTGTGAATTGCATAATTATCATATTGTTGGAGATGGGATTTTGAGATGGAGTGTTAGTAGAATAGTTAGTTTATTCTGTTAGACGGGTGTGGTTAGCTTGTAGGGTTATGCTTAAAAAGGTAAATACCTGGGGGGTGTTTTTTACTACATTGAAGTAAGGTTGTTAGTAATGATGGGATAAACTAGGCTTGGAGGATTGTACATTTCAGTCATTTAGTAGTCTAGTACAGTCTTTATTAGTGTCTATGTTTACAACAACACTACTATTCTGATATGCATTTTCTGAAGTTGTTGGGCAAATAATTTGTATGGTGAATAACTTGGTTTGTTGGCAGCAGATAAGGGAGTACCGTGTGGTGGGGGAGGGGGTGGCTATAGGTGCTTATAATAGGTAGATAATTAAACATGGTGACCTCATCACTAGGCCTGTAGAAGGGCCTGATTGGTTTGGTAAATTCTTACCAGATTCTTGAATTCTAGCCATCAGTGAAAATTACTGTCGAACTGTTTGTAATACGCACCTAGGTTCAAGGCACCCCCAATTATTGACTTGGAATTAAGACAAGATATGTTCACCATACTGTAGATTTGGACTTCTTTTTAAAATGTTAAACCCATCAAGCTGAACTTACAAGAGCATCAAATACATTTTGTATGGTCTTAGCAATTCAGTCTTTACTGGATGAGAGCACTTATTTTATTTGATGAGTATGTACTTGTACGTATATATATGTAGTATTCTATGAGGAGAAAATTGTGTATC
The DNA here is from genome assembly GCA_030323885.1 of Branchipolynoe longqiensis. NCBI lineage: Eukaryota > Metazoa > Annelida > Polychaeta > Phyllodocida > Polynoidae > Branchipolynoe > Branchipolynoe longqiensis. Next base: position 7,265,691 of record CM059189.1, read on the forward strand.
CCTCCAACTAGAAGGAGAGAGTGGTGACGCAGTAGTGTGTACAGAATACACAGGTGGCGCCAGTGGCAGAAATATGTGGTGATTTCATGCACAGTTGTGTAGGAGAAGTGGTATGATAATGCACATACAACAAACAAGTAACAACAGACAGGGCTCTCGCTAGGACATGTTACTGGATGTTGGTGACTTAGGGGCAAGTTCTTCGGGTATCACGTAGAACAGTGAGTCATGGGTTTAATTTGACATATTTACAGGATAGTTTCTGGATCACTGAGACTCGGCTCTTTCTCAGTGTGAATTAAGAACAATCTGCTCCTCCTGGTCCTCTTGTTCCTCCTACCCCTCCTGCTAACCCTGCTCCTTCAGCTCCTCCTGCTCATATTGCTCATCCAGCTCTTCCTGCTCCTCCAGCTCCTCCAGGACCTCCTCCAGGTCCTCCTGACCATCGATGGATCCCATTTATGCTTGGTTGTAGCTGTCTCTCTATGAATGTCATAGCGAGACAGCTACAACCAAGCATAAATGGGATCCATCGATGGTCAGTTCTGAACGGTTTCAAATTTTCCAAGACCAAAACAGTCTGCATGCACTTCTGCCTGCTGCGTAGAATGCATGCGGAACCGGAGCTGACCCTGGATGGGGATCCCATTAAAGTCGTTGAGAAAACCAAATTTCTGGGCCTCATTCTCGACGCAAAACTGTCTTTTGTGCCACATATAAAGTACCTGAAAACAAGATGCCTGAAAGCGCTGGATATTCTGAGGGTGCTGTCCAGCTCAGAGTGGGGAGCGGACAGAGATGTTCTGCTCTCCGTGTACAGAACCTTGGTTCGGTCACGAGTGGATTACGGCAGCATAGTATATGGTTCCACAAGGAAATCATATATTGGGCTGCTAGACACGATCCACCACCAGGGACTGCGCCTGGCCCTTGGGGCCTTCCGCACCTCACCGGTTCAGAGCCTTTACGTCGAAGCCAATGAACCATCACTTAACAACAGGAGAATCAAACTGGCCATGCAATATGTAGTCAAGATAAAAACTAATGCATTGAATCCTGCACACAATTGTCTATTCGAGCAACATGACGAATCCAGGTATGAAGCCAGGCCAAATTACATCCGGCCACTGAGGCTCCGAATGAAACCTCATTTGGAGGCCTTGGGCATGGATTTGGACGTGTTGGAGGATGCCAAAGTCCCAGAACATCCCCCGTGGTCGTTGAGAAAGCCATCGGTTATCCTCCGACTCACGGAACTGAGGAAGTCTGGGACACATCCACTCGAGTACCAAGGACTGCATGCAGAGATTCAAGGCCAGTTTGCAGACCACCTCTCCATATACACTGATGGTTCGAAAGACCAAAGCCGGGTAGCTGCTGCGGCAGTCTGCCGATGGGAAAAATTTGGTGTACGTTTGCCCGATCAGAGCTCGATTTTCACTGCAGAAGCCCGAGCACTCCTTCTCGCGTTGGAGTGTATCGAGGTATCCAACCACACTAACTATGTTATATACAGTGATTCGTTCTCTTGCCTCCTGGCTGTTGCTGGACTGAAAACGAATCACCCTATTCTAGCAATGGTCATTTATAAAATGAACCAACTGACAATGGATGGGTATGACATCCACCTGTGCTGGGTGCCTGGCCATGCCGGCATACAAGGAAACGAACGAGCTGATCGGGCTGCGAAGAAGGCCCTGAACTGTGATCTTGAACCGTGTCTGATCCCTCACTCTGATCTGAAACCACTAATAGCCACCCACATAAAATCCAAATGGCAACATGAGTGGGATGAAAACATTAATAAACTTAAAGAAATTGAACCATCTGTGGGAAAGCCACCACAGACTCATGCGGGAGGTCGGCGGGACCAAGTGGTCCTTAGCCGCTGCCGTATTGGCCACTCGTGGCTTACACATGCTTTTCTGCTCAAGGGGGAACCTCCCCCTGAATGTATTGGGTGTCAGTCCCCGCTGACACTCAAACACATTTTACTAAGTTGCGTTGATTTTTTGGCCCTGGGCCAACAGTTCTACACTGCAGACAGTATGCATGCCCTTTTTACTAAGGTAAAACGGAAAACATTTTAGCCTTTTTGAGGGCAGCTGGACTGTACCACCTCATATAGTTTACTAAATAGATTCTATCAACTTTTCTTTTTCTATGGGAGTTTGTTTCCCTTGACCACAAGTATATGATTGTGAGCTTTCTA
>CM059189.1:7268402-7497646 GCA_030323885.1 Branchipolynoe longqiensis
TCACAATATTTTTGATTACATTTGTAACAAATGGGGAAAGCCTGAAGTTGACCTTTTCGCATCACGAAACAACAAAAAGTTACCCAAATGTGTTGTGGCATCCAGAGCCAGAAGCCTGGCGAGTGGATGCATTCTCTCTGATTTGGAATAATAAATTTTAATACATATTCCCACCATTCAGCATTATCAGCAGCGTGGCTAGGAAGATCAGGATGGATCACTCACACACAGTACTGATAGTACCAGGGTGGGGTACACAACTGTGACTAGCAGCAGTCGCACTAGGTGCGAAAGACAGGCTCAGGTTTCCACGAGGGAAAGACAACCTGCAACATCAAGGACTGCTAACAATCCATGGAGTCGTGTCAACATTCCTTTTCTAAAGAAGCATTTGGAACAATATGGGCTGGACAAAATTACACAAGAGACACTCATTTCACATGCCTGGAGAAAAGGGACGGTGAAATTATATACAAGTTACTTAAAAAGATGGGGACTTCACTGTTTGCTTAAAGGGGTCAAACCATTAAGGCCTACAATAGCTCAGATTGTTAGATTTCTAAGAATGTTAGAAGATGAAGGCTTAGGATTCGGTGCAATTAATGCAGCTTGATGTGCACTTTCAAATATTCTACCAAGGATAGATGGACAAACAATTGGAAAGCATCAGGTAGTGCACTGCTTTATTAGGTCGGTGTATGAGAGAAACCCACCCAAGCCCAAATATAATAGGTTCTGGGATGTATCAGTAGTATTTAAGCTTTTCAAGTCATGGCCTAGTAATAAACATTTATCAATGAAGGAACTAGGATTTAAGTTAGCAGTGCTATTGCTGCTAGTGACAGGACACAGAGGTCAAACTATTGTGGCATTGTCTCTGGACGGACTGGAGATAGACATCCAGGAGGCACCATTCGATTTAGAGACATTGCTAAAGTCGAATCGTACAGGGAACCCGCTGTCCACAGTCCATGTAAATAGTTTCCCAGACGATTGACATATTTGTGTAGTGTCAGCCATTAGGGTATATATATCCAAGTCATGCGGAATAAGGAATTCCAGACAGTTTTTAATATCTCGAGAGACACATTGGCAAGTTGGACCATCAAGGTGCTTAAGGAGGCAAGTGTTAATACTGGATGCTGCGCATCCCACTCAATGCAGGGTGCCATGGTCTCTAAAGCAAGACAATTAGGAATCTCAGTGAAGAGAACCCTGGCGCAAGTGGGCTGGAAGACAGCTTGATCATTTGCAAATCATTATAACAAACGGCTAGAAAAGTCAAGCGCCTGGCGACTCGCCTACTCACCAACTAAAGACGGGTGAGAAACACAAAAATTTTATTTTGTACTAAAAACATTATATGTTTAAAGAATAACTATAAAAAAGGATAAAAAATGAGATTACGTAAAGTTCTCCCTGGGCTATGAGTAGCCAGTGGCATAGTACCGAGGTAAAATAGTATAGTTATACAAATCTTACCTGGTACAGATGATGGATAACTGTTGTTTTCCCGAGGTACTAGCCTCGGATAGTTGTCACCGGCGTGCCGGCAATGCGCAAAATATTTGCAACCCGTCGACACACGTCCAACTCTTCGGCGATTTGGGAGAAAGTTTGAAGGGGCACAGCGTGCTAGTGGCGTGTTGGTGGCGCATTATTGGCGTGCTAGTAGCATGTCATTGGCGCGTCGGTAGCGTGCCAGTGGCGTGTTGGTGGCATGTTAGTGGCGCGCCGCTGACGTGTAGGCAGCGCATTGGTATTGTGTTAATACCCTGTCAACGCATACACACCCGCCACCAACACGTCAAGGCGCGCCGGGAACATGTCCAAAATCGCCACCAGCACGCCCAGACGCACCGGCAACACGTCCAACGTGCCGAAAAACGCTGGAGCAATGCCATTATCGTGCCCACTACCCGTCGATCGGACGTTACGGACGCGCCGACGGAATGGTCGCATTTTGGGGGGAAAAAAGCCAACGTTAACTGACGTTGATCAACGTCCTGCCAGCGTTCCCCCGGCGCGCCACCAATGGATGTCGACGTGTTGCTAACGCATCCGTAATGCGCCCGCCAACACGCTGACGTGCGTTGCGGCCCTTCGAAAGTTTTGTGCAAGTACAAAACAATCAGCGCGAGCCGGCGGGTGCTGACGGGAGCCGACGTGTTGGATGACACGTTGCTATCAGTCTATGTGTACCAACGCACCGGTAACGGGCTGGTAACGCACCGGTAATGTGCCGGTAACGCGCCGGTAACGTACCGGACGTGTACCGACGTTTCGACCAAAAAGGCAACACGTCGACGCGCGTTGGTGGGAAACGTCGTAGTGTGACAGGGCCTTAAGGATGTCCCAAGTAATGGGGACCTTTCAGTTTGAATGACTCTCTCGTCAGATGGTGCACCATGCCGGTCTCTGTATACTTTGGTGTGTGGTGAGTGTGTATGGTGGGCTGGGTGGGGTTGGGGTGTAGGTGTGTATGGTGAGTGTGTGGTGGGGGTGTATGTTTGTGTGGTGGATGTGTAGGGGTGTGGTGAGGATTTTGGTGTGTGTGGTGGGGGTGTATGGGGATGTAGGGGTCTGTGGTAGGGGGTGCGGTGAGTGGGTATGGTGGGGTGGGTATGGTGGGGTGGGTATGGTGGGGTGTATGGGTGTGGTGGGGGATTAGGGATGTGGTGGGGGTGTAGGTGTGTGTGGTGGGGGTTGACGGTGTGTGTGGTGGGGGTTAGGTGGTTTGTGGTGGAGGTGTAGGGATGTCTTGCAGAGCGGCACCTCACAATCTTTAGCATCCTTAAAAGCCCACCACATACCTACACCCCCACCACAGCCTTAAACCCCTACCAGACACCCCACCACACACACCTATACCCCGTACACCCCACAACACACACACCTATACCCCGTACACCCCACAACACAGACCTATACCCCAGTACCCCTTACACCCCTACCACACACCTAAACCCCCACCACACACCTACCCCCCCACCACACACACACCACACCTACACCACACACACCTGTACCCTCACCACACACACAAACACCTCACCCACCCACACCTATACCCCCACCATACACCACCCCCACACACCTACACGACACACACACCACACACCTACACCCCCACCACATCCCTAAACCCCCAGCAAACACCTACACCCCCACCACACGCCTACACCCCCACCCACCACACACCTACACCCCGCTACACACCTACATCCCCACCACACACCTACCCTGACCACACACCTAAACCCCCACCACACACTTACACCCCCACTACACACCTACACCCCCACCACACCAACACCATACCTAGACCACACACACCTGCACCCTCACCACACACACATACACCTCAACCACACACACATACACCTTCCTTTGAGGAAGCCAACCTTGAACGTGGCTAGGGGAGTCTTTGTAGCTAGTACTTAACACATTTCAAAGGACAGATCAGAATTCGATTCACAATCGAGGCACTAAAAATGCTTTTTTTTGTTGTTGCCTTTGGTTGATGGGTGTCGCAACAACCTCCTACAACCATCACTCGGAACTGTGCAAGAATAGATAGTTGAATCGCTATGCCTAGAGCTAGATATAGATATAGTTGGATATATATAGAATAATTATGTGAGACTTACCTTGGTACAGTTGACACACAATTGTTGTTTTACCGAATCTGAGGCCTCGGATATTTGTAGTACAGTGAGATATAGCACTCCCGCCCGATCAATCTTTAACTAACCTACCGAAATTATGCCTTTCTTTCCATTTTATAACAACTTTGGTTAATACTCCTTTGGAATCCGAAGCCCACAACCTCCAACATAATGGGAAGGGAGGGTGGGACTGGACTACAAATATCCACGGCCTCGGACTCGGTAAAACAACAATTATGTGTCAACCGTACCAAGGTAAGTCTCATATAATTATTCTATTTTACCTCATCCTTAACCTCGTGGCTATTGATAGCTCAGTGAGATGTTTACGTAGACATAATTTCGGCTTAGTATTTACTTTAGTTATTTCTTATAGCCTAAGTACTCATGACTTGCTTAACAAAGTTGAAGCCATGCTTTTGTTTTTCTCTATCTGTTTGTTGTAGTGTTTTGCAAATGATAGAGATGTTTTCCATCCTGCATTTTTCAGAATGGTTTTAATAGGAATACCCAAATTCCTGGCATTTGAGGCTACTGCACCCCTAGTAGAGTGTGCTGAATACTTCTTAATATCTATCCCTGCTGCTAACAGTATCCTAAGAGTCCACCTTGTTAACGTGTCTCTTGAAATTGGACCGAAGGGTTTAATATAACTTAACAATAACTGATTGTTCTTTCTTACATGTTTAGTATTCAGAATATATGACTTAATAGCTCTAACCACACAAAGTTTCTTATCTTCCGAAAAAGCTTTAAGCGCGATAGAAGACAGAGGATCCCCTGTCCTATTTGATTTCAATAACTAATCCAAGTCAAAAATCGCTTCCTCTTTTGACAACTCAATCTTATCTAAATTTAATGCTAGTATTGTCTAGCCTCTAATAGTTTCTATGCCCTGTAATAAGCAGAATAAGTAATGCAACTTTAAACCCCAAATCTCTCATGGAAAGGTTTTTGTTGTCTGGCCAAGTTTTGAACAACTTGAAAACTAGCAAAATGTCCCAAAACCTAGAATATTTAGGCTTTGGTGGATTTCTTTCATACACCGACTTTAGAAACCAATGTATCAAGTAATGTTTCCCCACTGATAACGCACAGCGTGCTGTATTAATGGCGCCAAACCCTAGCCCTTTATCCTCCAGCGTGCGAAGGAAACGAAGAACCTGTAACCTGTGCAAGAGAGGGGGTTAGACACAGTACAAAATAATTGCCACTTCTTAACATAATGAGCATAAAGCTTAACAGTCCCAGATCTCCAGGCTGAAGAGACCAGTCTTTGTAGGGTCGTTTTGTCGATCCCAAAGGGTTGCAGATGCTTCCTCAGAAAAGGAATGCCACCATGGGGGTCGAATGGACGTCTCCCTTTGGTGCCAGAGGTCTGTTGTGACACAGGTTGTTTGGAGCTCGTTGGACTGTCACCGACTCTCTTGACCAATTCCTGGCTGCTGCGAGTCAGGGCTGTGACTCCCAGAGCGGAGCTAGTAGGATTGCTTTCGTCCCGTTGTAATGCATTTTCCTGGTGACTCTTCCCACCATGCTGAATGGTGGAAATGCATAAAAGAAAAAATGTTTCCATTTGAAAGTATACGCATCAACTTTCCATGAATTTGGCTCTGGTTGCCACGAAACATATGTACATAATTTAAAGTTATTCCTAGATGCAAAAAGGTCAATGTCCGGTGTGCCCCAAATGCAACACAGTTTATCAAAAATGTTTTGTTACACACTCCATTCTAAATGGTCATGAAACCTTCTGCTCTTCGCATCTGCTACTACATTGTCTTTGCTAGGAATGTATTCGATTTTCAACCAAAGGGACCTGGCTTCTGCCCAATCCCAAATTTTCTTTGTTATCTCATTACACCTAGGAGACCTAGTACCTCCCATTTTCCTAACATATGCCAATGCTGTGCAGTTATCTGTAAGAACTTTAACTGTTGATTTATTTGTCTCTGCTAGGCTAGCTAGTCCCAAATAAATAGCTTTTAATTCTAAAACATTAATATGCTCATCTGCCTCTTCAGGTAGCCATCTACCTCCCATACTAACCTCTCCCCCCTGAGCTCCCCAAACCCGGAGGGAAGCATCCGTAGAAATTAATATTTCTGGGTCAGTTATTTTTATACTCTTTGGAATACCTTCAATATTCCCTAGCCACCAGTTCAAGTCATCCAAACCACACCAAGAAATCTTCATGTTTCTATTGTAATTCCCTTTAGCCCTGGCTAATGCCGCATTTTTATCAATTTCTAGTGATTTGATATGTGAAGATGCATATTGCAACCCTGGGGAGTAAGCCACCATAATTCCAATAATGGCCACCACCTGTCTAATCTTTAATTTTTTCCTTCTATTAATAACTTTAGATGCAAAGTGTCTGAATTTTGCTACTTTATCAACTGTAAGTGACACTTCCATATTAACGTTATTAATATGAAACCCTAGAAACACAATTTCTTGTTTTGGTTTTAGGACAGACTTGTCTAAATTTAACGTAAAACCTGCGTTTACCAATTCTGATTTCAGGGCCTGAATGGCCAACATACAATGCTCTTCCCTTTCTGCTGTAATGAAGGAATCATCTATATAAGGGAACACCACAAAACCTTGGTTACTAAGCTTGGAGTAAATTGGTTTCAATAATTTCGTAAATATACGAGGACAAACTGATAATTCATTTGGCATACATGTATATTCATATAACTGTTTCCTCCAAACAAATCTTAAATATTTTATGTCCGTTCTCCTTACCGAGACAGAATAATAAGCATTCTTTAATTCAATGCTACCCATCCAAGCTTTGTGAGTTACCAAATCCAGAGCATTTTTAAGCGAAAATATTTTGAAATGCGTATAAGTTACTAATTTATTCAAAACCGTAAGATCTAAAATTATGCGATATGAGCCATTGGGTTCAGGCCTAAGAAAAATGTTGGAAACAAATTGACCTTCTGAATATACCGCCTTGGTAATAACCCCTTGGCTTAATAACTTTTTTACTTCAGAATCCACCGCTTCCATTTCAATCTTAGAAAATGTATACAGATTTGGTATTTCTGTTTGGATGGGTATTTCATCAAATGGTATCTGTATCCCTTGTACATATGACAAGATTTCAGTAGAAGATGTTAACTCTGACCGGTAATCCAAACATTTTGATACATTTTCAGCAACAAATGACTCATGCTCATTAATTACCAGGGCAGCTGGTTGGGGCGCAGCTGTTTGGGGAGAAGCTGTAGCTGCATCTACTTTGCTCCTCCCCTGTTGAAACCCTGTTGCCTTGGCTGCAGATTAGGCTTGTAGGAGCTGGCACGATAAGCATCATTCCAACTACCCCGTCCACATTGTGGTCGGTTCCTGAAGTTCGGATTGTAACCTCTCAATCCCTTATAGTAGGGTTTCTTTGGAGGGTCGAACCTTTGCCGCTTTCTGCGAGGTTGGTAGTCAGACGTCTTGGTTTTTAACCCCATTTGTTTCACATTTTTCGTACCAGTTTCTGCTTTCTTGATCAGGTTTTGGATCTTCTTATCCTTGATCTTCTTGGATCTAGTTACCTCTATGCCTGCGTCAGTCGTAACGTTCTTGAAAACATTTTCATATCTTTTAAACATCGCAAAGCTACTTGCTGCTGCTAAAACTTCCAGGCTATCATTCATGGTTATAGCCAACGTGGTAAATCGATGCTCATTAGCCATCCGGTTCGCAATCGGGACAATCGCTGCCATCGCTGACAAAACCGCTGACTGCATAATGTGCATCATGGTCTCGAATCTGCGCATCTGATCATTCATAATGACATCAGAGTCCATTTCCCTTAAGAATGACTCTTTCACCCCCTTAATACCTGTGTATTTCTCAGCTGCTTTGGAAATCAGTTCCGCTGGCTTAAATGTGTCAAAGCCAGCATCCAAAGCGGTTCTAAGGAGGGAGTGCACCATAAATGAGTCAGCCGAATCAGCCCTTTTCTTCCTGCCAACTTTGGCTAGCTGTCTTTCCATCACACCATCCTCTTCCTTGTCAGAATCAGAGGAAGGGAAGGAAGACTCAGAACTGTCTGAGGAAGAGGAATGCTTACTCTTCTTCGACTTCTTACTTTTACTTTTCTTCTTCTTCTTAGACTTAGGTTTCACCTTAGGTCGACGGTATTTGTCCCCTTCAGACAAATCTGAGTCTGACGACGTAGAAAGATTTGACTTACGTTTTCGGCGCTTTCTCCCCCTCCTTTCCGGCACACACCTCCTGCTGACCATCTTGATTGCCCTCATGGTCACCAGCCAGCCGACTCTGACTCATTCGAAAGTATGGCCGGTCTGCGCTGAGTCTGTTTGGCTGCCATCTGCAAATATACAACGTATATTTAGCCAATGCCACATTGCATAAGAGTAAAATCACTCTGCAATCGACAATAATTACTGAGACTCTGTCTCGACAGACTATTTGACCTAACCAATATATCCTCCATCATTAACACAAAATGGATATATTGCTGAACAGTGTACGTAGCATCTGTGCATACCTGTATCGCGGTGCCTATCCCCTAAATTTGGTCGCTGACCCAGGACAAGAATTATTTCTTGTAATTTTGAATAACCTATCTAAGACCAAAACTATATGTGAATGCCCTCGAGGACTGGCACTAGCGAGGCGCACATTCTGTTGTTGTATAACGGGCGACTCAGGCCTCTGTGGGTTAGGCAACACCAGGCAAACATGTATCCCACCGACAACACCACTGGCGGCTTCCGCTCCACCGGTGGCCACCAACACAATATTAAATGACTTCCAGAGCTTGCCAAATGCCGCTCTACATAACTAAGCCTTTATAGAAGGTTGCCAACTATGTTGGGCTTTTAGTAATATTCAATAAATCCAATATCCATTGGTAATATGTGTAATGTAGTTCTAGAAGACCGGAGCTCACCGTTCAACATCCGTACACGGCGAGTTGGGAACGCAAACTGATCGGAAAGGAGTGCTATATCTCACTGGGCTATAAATAGCCAAGAGGTTGAGGATGAGGTAAAATATATATTTTACCTCGGTATACAGCCTCAGGCTAGCCTCAGGCTAGGGAGAAGGAAGCACGTGAGGTACCAGCAATTAGCATATACAACTCACGACTGGATTACGTGTCGTTGGGTTGCTCCGGCAAATTTAGTCTACATACAAGCTAATACGCAGTAAGTATCATAAAAACTGTGGTTAGCTTAATCATGATGCATTAGAGCATCATTATGGAAAGTTTAGACTTTCTTTGGTCCATTTTGGACGAGTTATTTGGTTATAAAAAACCAAGGATAGAATTCCTTCTCGAAGGATTGAAACCGGTCATTAGCGGTTCTGTCAACACCCGAGTCACCGTGTGATTATGGGTAGAGATGTGGGCTCTGCCTCGTCTCCTGTGGAAATTCTCTCGTACTCTAATAGAGAGTAATGTTGGAGATGCTCCTGGGTTTCTTTTATAGACTCCCCACAAACTTTTTCAGGCGTTTCTCCGAGTTTCGTAGCATTTTCTCCAACTTGTTGACGTAGTAGTCACAGGTGGGAGAAGTGTGCGGAACAGAGGGATGGGCGGGCCGATACACTGGTCCCGACCCCGCGTAAGGTTTGGGCTTGACCCACAACCCACGCACAAATTTAGCTTATTACGCCTGTGTTATAACGGTATAAACACGTTCTCTAACACCAATAGATGTCCAAATGAGTTTGAAACAACCATATTGTGACATATATATATACCGGGACTGACCAAAAATCTTTGTTTCAGCTCCCGATGGATCGCGCTCATGCCATTTTGACAGTGCCAGAATGGTACACACAGCCATGACTGGCAGCAATAACAATAGGAGCGAGAGACAGTTTAAAAATACCAAGGGCAAAATAGCAATTTTAGCACCAAGGACCGCTTCTGACCTATGGAGACATGACTACAACCTCTCTGGTGGCATTCCTTTTTTAAATACATATTTAGAACAATTTGGATTAGATAAAATTACTCAGCACAGACTTACCGCTCATGCTTGGAGAAAAGGAACAGTGAAATTGTATATAAGTTTTGAAGAAGTGGGATTTACATTGTTTACTCAATGACGTTAGACTATTGGAACCATCAATAGCTCAGGTAGTACGGTTTCTCAGAATGCTTGAGCACGTACGATTAGGATATGGTGAAATTTTATGCTATTATTTGACCAAGAATAGATGGACAATCAGTGGGAAAATATCAGGTAGTTCACTGGTTTCTTAGGTCTGTATACGAAAGAAACCTACCAAAGCCAAAATATAATCGGGTTTGGGAAGTATGCGCGGTGCAGCAGCAGCCGAGGGGCGTGTTCCGAGTGGAGGGGACGAGGAGTACGACTCCTCACCCGTGTTGTTGGCAGTGCCTTCGACACAGCCCGGGGCGCATATTCTCTCCGAGGAGGACAGGCTCTCAAACCACCAGTGTCTCGTAAACGGCAAATGCCGAGTGCTCAAGAGGAGTCTTCTTTGGAGGATTTCTCGGAGACAGACTCAAGAGATGGAGCTTAGGGCTTCTCCTCCTTCTCCTAAACGGAGGAAGAAGAAGAAACATATTGTTTCTTCGGGTGATGATTTCACCAAGGAAAGGGGGAGGACTGGGCTTCGCAAAAAGCGCAAGACCAAGTCCAAGAAGAAGAAGAAGAAGAGGAAAGATTCTTCTTCTTCTGACTCGTCCACGGATTCCACTTCCACGGAATCGGACTCAGACACGCGATATGAAGGTGTCTATGCTGCCATTGGGGGCAAAGTGGCTAAGAAAGTGGAGAAGCCAAGGGCTAAGCATGTGAAAACCACTACGCTTATGCGTGAGAACATTAATGGCCATTTCCGCACGTTTAAACCGCGGAGATTATTTCCAAGTTATCAGATGAGTTAACAGGCATTAAAGGTGTTCCCAACTCCATCATTAAGGAGATGGATCGAGATGTCAATATGACAGAGGATTTGAGGGTGTGTTGCACACATTGCATAAGGCGGTGCTTGGTACCCTAACAGCTATTGCTCCTGTAGCAAACAGAATGCAACGAGAAAATAAGTTCTCGTCTTTGGCTAAGACGATGGACAAAGGCATTGCATTGTTGGCGGCGGCAGATATGAAAATGTCTTCAAGTCAGTTTGCACAGATGCTGGCAAAGAAGTGGCTCGCTCAAAGAAGGTTACCGATAATGATGGGAAAGAGTTTACGCTCTTTCTTGCTCCAGAGCCGATTAAAGGGAAACCTTTAGATAGAAACCCTTAGATAAAACGAAAATGTTCTGGCGGTCAACTACAATACCTCTATAAAGAGGTAGAAACTACAGCCAAGAGTGGCAAAAACATGGATGGTAAGAAGAAACAGGAAACTCCTCGTTTCAAAAGGTCACGAGGGGATTTTCGTCCACGGCGGTTCACAAGGGGAACCAGACCGGGCTCAAACTTTAGTCAAGCTTTTCGGGGCCGGGGCGCTCGCTCAGGCTGGACCGAAAACACCGCACGGCCACTGGGCCGAGGTGTCAACTCGCCGAGACCCTTCCCCAGGGGCGGGTCCAAGTAGAGGTTGAAACACAAACGTTACAAGCCCTTCCTGCCTCTAAAACCACATAAACTGTAAGCAACTTTGTGGCTGGTAATATTAATAATCATATTTTTGAGTGGCACAAGATTACTAGTGACCCAGAAATTTTACAAATAGTTAGGGGTGTTCACATTCCCTTCACACAATTTCCGGTACAAGGCAGGATATCTTTTCCTTATAACATTGAACCGGTTGAACGAGAGGCATTAACTAAACAGGTACAAAAATTCTTTGAGAAAGGAATTATACAAAAAGTGACATACTGTTCAGGAGAGCTTATTTCAAACATCTTCTCGAGACCAAAGCCTAATGGCGAGGTTTGAATGATCCTGGATTTAACAATCCTTAATAAAATGGGTGAATATCAATTTTTTTTAAATGTTCTCGCTAGATACAGCACGTGATCGGATTACGCCAGATGTGTGGATGGCTAGTGTTGATTTACAAGATGCATATTAGACGCTTTCCATAAGAGAAAAAGATCGGAAATTTCTTCGGTTTATTTGGGATAACCAACTCTATGAGCTTACCTGTATGCCGAATGGCTTAGCTTGTGCGCCACGTTTATTTACTAAATTGCTTAAACCTGTTTTCTCGGTAATGGCGAGGAAGGGTCATATAATGTTTCCATACATAGATGATTCTTTTATTATAGCATCAACACAAATTGGTTGTGTGAATGCAGTTTTGGATGTATGTGCATTACTCACTAAATTGGGGTTTTATGTACATCAACAAAAGTCAGTGTGTAAACCAACAAAACAACTCAAATGTTTAGGGTTTATTCTGGATATGGATACACAGGCTTCTTACAGTGGTCGATTAACAGAACAAAAACTAATTAAGTTTATGAATACAGCCGACCCCAGTTATTAAGTTACCAAAACCTAAAATAGGAAGGTCGCTAGTCCTTATTGGATTAAATGATAATCGTATGCACCGATATTCTATACGGGGTAGGCATATTAAATCTCTAGAAATAGATTAAAAATTTAGCGGATTAACCGAACCTAAGGGGAATTTGTAAGCGCGAAAGATGTTTTATTTCGCAAGAAGGGGGCTATAGGATATTGCATGGTGGTTGCAACACATAGCAAGTGCAACACATAGCAATTTCACCAAATCCAATCCGTATTGGCGGAACCTAATACAGGTATTTCTTACTTGATGCTTCGTTAGTAGGTTGGGGAGCTCATCGAGATGGGGTCACAACAGGAGGTAGATGGCTTGATGATGAAAAATCAGACCATATTAATGCGCTAGAATTGCGTGCTATTTATCTGGGCTTATGTAGTTTAGTAAAGATACATAATTCACAAGTTAGAATACTAACTGATAATACTACTGCCATGGCATATATTCGTAACATGGGTGGAACCAAATCAAAGCCTTGCAATCAGTTGTCTAAACTGATTTGGAACTGGGCACAGGCTCAACAAGTCTGGCTGACTGTTGCGCATATTCCAGGGTCACAAAATACACTTGCAGACCATAAAAGTAGAAATTTCCATGACCATTTAGAATGGTCTCTCTCTACACCTTTGTTTAAACTTCATTTGTGAAAAATGGGGTACACCTAAAGTTGATTTGTTTGCATCACGAAATAATAACAAATTACTTTGTTATGTTTCTTGGCATCCTGAACCGGAGGCTTGGAAAGTAGATGCATTTGCTATTATCTGGGAAAATAATTATTTTTATATTTTCCCACCGTTTAGCATTATCAGCCGAGTTGTCAGGAAAATCGGTTTGGAAAGGACACATGCTATAATGGTGGTGCCCGATTGGGACACGCAACCTTGGCTGCCAGCAGTTTCACAACTGGCAAAAGAACATATACGATTCCCAAGAAAACTCGGGAATCTGACACACCACGGACCGCTAGTGGTTCACGGCGACGTGTCAACGACGCCTCTATTGGCATTCCTTTTCTAAGGAACCAGCTGCGGCAATTTGGATTGGACAAAATTACTGAGAATAGGATAGTAGCTGATGCCTGGAGGCCAGGAACTGTTAAAATGTACACATCCTATTTAAAGAAATGGGGTGTACCTTGTTTGTTAATGAAAGTTAAGCCAACAAATCCAACAATTTCACAAGTAGCTCGTTTTCTTCGTTCTCTAGAGGATGAGGGACTATCCTTTGGGTCGATTAATGCGGCAAGATGTGCGTTATCAATCATATTACCGAGAATTGATGGCGAAACGTTGGAAAACATTATGTTCTTGGATATCTACTTCGTTCAATTTATCAAAGGAATCCTCCAAAACCAAAGTATAGTCGGTTTTGGGATGTGTCTGTAGTATTTAAGTTGTTTCAGGCTTGGCCTCACAACTCGTGGTTAGATTTAAAACAATTAGGTTTTAAGGTCGCGGTCTTGTTATTATTAGTAACCGGACACAGAGGACAGACCATTGTTGCTCTGTCTTTAACTGGATTAGAAATAGACAAAAAACAAGCTACGTTTAATTTAGCACAATTGCTTAAATCGAACACGTTAGGTGACCCTTTATCTACGGTTCACTTAGACTGTTTTCCGAGTGATTGGAAATTATGTGTTGTGTCACCCATACGGGCTTATATATCTAAAACAAAGGATTTATGTGCATCACAACAACTATTAGTGAGCTTTATAAAGCCACATAAGGCAATTTCACGAGACACCCTTGCCAGATGGACAATTACGGTGTTGAAATTGGCTGGAGTGGATACGAGCAAATACTCTTCCCACTCAACTAGAGGTGCCATGGTCTCCAAGGCACGGTTGCTAGGTATTTCTGTGAAAAGAATACTAGCGCATGCAGGCTGGAAGACGGCTAAGTCGTTTGCAAAACATTACAACAAGCGACTAGAAAAGCCTACCGGCATTGCCAAGCGCCTGCTCGCCAACTAACAGAAAGGTGAAGAACAAAGAATCGTTGGGAAATATTTATTATAAGAATGGATGTTATAAGGATTTAAAAAAATGAAATTAGTAAAGTCTCCACTAGCCTAGAGGCTAGCTGAGGCTGTTTACCGAGAGGTAAAATAAGTTTAGTTATACGAATTCTTACCTGGGTATGATGTTGGATAACTGTTTGTTTTCCCGAGGTAATAGCCTCGGGTAGACGTGGGGGCTAGGGCTCCCATTACCCACACGCCCTGCCACGGTCTATCCCGTTGGTGTACCATTACGGGAAAATCATAGTATCCATTGTATTGAAAGATCATTTTTATCCTGAATAAGTAGGTTAAAATTGCTGGTACCTCACGTGCTTCCTTCTCCCTAGCCCACGTCTACCCGAGGCTTATACCTCGAGAAAACAACAGTTATCCATCATCTATACCCAGGTAAGATTCGTATAACTATACTATATATATATATTTTATTTTGGTATGTTAGTTGTTTAAGCAGGGTAAATTTCAATCGTGGATGATTGGTCTTCCTCATTCCACTGCTCCTTGACCTCTCAACAAGTATCAATTTTTAAGTCATTGGTTTGACTCGACCAGGGTTCGAACCCACGATCTACCAACACGGGAGACGGACGTTCTAGCTCATTCGGCCATCCCGTCTATATATATATATGTGTATATACACAGGTAAAGTTGTAGGTTTATGTCAATATCCTCTGCCGATGGACATGAAAGAGCTACACATTTGATACCTGTTACTACTAGTACTACATTAGTACACTCTCCAAGCTAATGTCTATCATTACACCATACCTGAATGAAGGACCTCAATAGATCAAACAAATTGTTGTTCAAGTGCATTCGTTAGTGGGAGAGAAAGTAAATTAATGATTGCTATTAGAAAACTAGATAGCCTTTAAAAAGTGATGCTCACTACTGCTTTGCACTGCCACCTAATTCCCAAGTTTGTCAGTGCTGAGAAGTAAATGATGTTTTTATCCACGAGACGCATCAACAAACCGCCTGCAGGACCAGGCCTCAGCAGGACTGGGCACTCTGTCGCGCTTGGTATTTTCTGGACCCGTCTAAATATCATTAGAATAGAAAGGGTACGTAATTAGCGGCGCCTTCATAGGTGTACTAAAAATAGGTGTTGTTTTGGAAATACTAGATCCCCTCGAAGGTCTGATACCACGGTGTGGTTTAATGCTAAACAGGGCTATTTCTGTCTCGTGCAAGACATCTCTACTTCCGATGCATTACTCAGATGCGAAGATCAACATTTCCCACTCTACATTTAATGTATCATAAATTCAGCTTAGGTAATCAGTAAGGATCGCATCAATGTCTGTAAGGATGAGACTGAAAGAAAGCACCCTTAAGGTATTGTCCCTAAAATAGTGCACTCTGGGCAGAGTGACAATCTGCTTAGCCAAATGAATGTGAATGAATGAATGAATATATATATATATATATATATATATATATATATATGAAGTGGGCGTGCCTACTCGCCTAAGCCATTTGCGCGCGCGCAAATTGCGCGCGCGCAAATTGCTAACACTTGTGCACGCGAGGGTTCTCGGTGGTAAAGCGTTGCTTAGTGACTAGCTAAGCAACGATGGGGTTCGGGCGTTCGGGGCCAGACCCGGCGGACGTGTTTCTACACGCTCCGTCGTTTTCCACCGATATTTAGGCTTTTTGGGGTCAAAATTCTAAACTAAATCCTAGAAACCACACGGGAGGGAACGGGAGACCTGCGTTACTATTTATGTTGGTATCATTGTTAGTCTTTGGTTAAGAATAAATCGTGAGCTCTTGTAAAGGTGAATCAGGACGTTCCTTGCATTCTTTCCTATCCTCCAGTCTTATTGTAGATTAACCGCTATGGAACCTATATTCGATTGCTTTCTATGAACTGAGAGGCCTTAAGCCTAAGTCGGCCTTCTGCAAGTAATACACCCCTCTGTGGGAATCTAATAACTGACGCATTTACAGAATTAACGTAGTGTTACTTTTAGGCTAGAACCACGACACATAAGATAAAGTAAACAGTAGTGACAGCGGCAGCAACTCGTGCTGGACTGCGCATATTTGGATTCATTTAGTAACATTCATAATATCTCTAACGACGAAGGGGGCAGCCAGTAGTTGAAATAACCTAATATAAATACACTTTAGGCTGATAAATGCGCACGGTGGCAAATCTAGTATTTAGACGATACTCTGGCTGGCGCCTACAGTACGGGACGGACACCGACGACGGAATACGCGCAGGCGGGCGGTAAGGCTACGACGGCGGCGGCGGGCCAAGGAAATTCACATGGAAACAATTAATTATATTAACACGTTAGGCTCGCCTTAAGCGGGGGGTGGAATAGCCCGACGGTTAAATATATATATATATATATATATATATATATATATATATATATATATATAGCGGTATGTCCCTGTTTATATATATATATATATATATATCTATATTCGTATAGTAGATACATTAGTCTACCAACAATATCTAGCATAACATATCTCACTAAACATTCATATCTATAAAAAGCCAATATCCAAACTATTGCTATGAAACAGGAACCTCGTGACTAATGCGGTATCCGAATCTACATTTAGGCCATTACGGGACGAGCGTCCTAACCATTAGGCTAAATAGACTCCGTGGTGCAATCATCCTACCTATGCATGCCTGTGTGCCTGGATTTCACTTGTCACCATTACTTATATACGCCACCTAGCGGGTATAAGTTGAAGCTGTCGAGTGGAGTTGCACTGCTGATGAGAACACATTCTCCGCACCACACAAAACGAGGCAGTTCGGTGGTGCCAACTGTACACACGATGCGAACTAAAAGACGAGTGTAGGCTCCGACTGGGTCTTACTCTTAGCGAAACACTTCATGTTCTGTAGATGGAGGCATACGTCCACGTGTGTGAGGGGGAATATTTTGTGTTGGCTCGTATGTATTAGTACGTATGCCTGCACAGATGGTTTGGCCAGGTAAGGGACCAACCCGGATGGCTGAATGAGTTCACTGCCCACTTCCTGTGTGCCCGGTCATGGGTTCGAACCATTGCTGAGTCAAAACAATGATTTAAGAATTGATTCTTTTGACTACCTAGGCTGGTACCTGCCATTATGAGGATAGAGAAAGAAGTAGTGCAATGAGGAACACCAACTTTCCGCGATTGAAATTTCCATTGCATATAAAATTGACCGTGAAACATGGAACATGCAGTTTTATTATATATTAGTTCAGGATTGTTTATATCTGATGTTCTATTTGGACATTCTCCGATGACATTTTCAATGCCATCTGCCTAAGAGGAGTTCCGGCAAAAGTGCAAGTGAAGCTATCTTCACATGGCACTAGCGTCGTTCGACAGGACAGAAAGAGTTCAGTATGAAAGTCACACGTGTGAAATAATGCACGTATCCTAGATGCGGTTCTTATGCAATGAGAAGTTGGCCTTATATAATCAAATGTGAGCTTTATATAGACCAGATGTGGGCCTTTATGTAACCAGATTAGAGCCTTACATAGACAATGTGTGAACCTTGTATAATGAGATGTAGGCGTTATATATATACCTGATATGGGCCTTATTTATCCCAGATGTGGCCCTTATTTAGATTAAATGTAGATAGTATACTGTTATATAGGACCAGATGTAGAACCAGATGTGAACTTTTTGGAATCGGATATTTGTTTTAAAGACCAGATGTGGATCTTATTTAGACCAGATGTGGATCTTATATGCACTAGATGTGAGCCTGATCCAAATTAAATGTGGATCTTATATAGGACCAGATGTGGGCTTCATATATGACCAAATGTGGGCCTTGCCTAGAACTAGATGTGGGCCGTATATAGGAACAGATTTGGGTCTTCTGTAGAACTAGATGTGAAATTTATATATTACCAAATAGGGGCCTTATATATGACCAGATATGAACCTTATAATGTATATAACCAAATGTGGGCCTTATATAAAACTATATGTGGGCCTTATATGGGATCAGATGTGACCTTTATATAGACGAGATGTCGGCCTTATATCGGACCAGATTTGGATCTTATGTAGAACTAGATGTGGGACTTATATATAGTATAGTTATACGAATCTTACCTAGGTATAGATGATGGATAACTGTTGTTTTCCCGAGGTATAAGCCTCGGTTAGATGTGGGCTAGGGAGAAGGAAGCACATCGGTCCAGCAATCTTAATTACAATGGATACTATCATGTTTTCCCCTTGGCACAAGCAAACATAATAGACGTGGCAGGGTGTGGAGGGCAGGTCCTAGCCCACATCTAACCAAGGCTTATACCTCGGGAAAACAACAGTTATCCATCATCTATACCCAGGTAAGATTTGTATAACTATACTATTTTACCTCGGTATTACGCCTCCGGCTAGCCTAAGGCTAGGGAGACTTTTAAGTAAATTCATTTATACCCTCTTAACACCTCTTTGTAACTATAAAGTTTCTTATTCTTCTACACTACATAGTGTACCATATAGTATACCTAATCGTTAATACATGCATTCAAACATCATTTCAACAAACAATTGTTAGGTTTTTTCTCACCTGGATGTCTTATTAATTGAGTGGAGCAGTTGAGTTGCCAAGGCCATGAGACTTTTCTAGTCGTTGTTGTGATGCGCGTGAAGGAAGCAGAGGCGGGGATGTGGAAAACTGAGGGTTTTTATTGGATTACGCCTGCGGGCGGCAACATACAAGAAACAGAATGAATAACATATCAATACATAGGAATAGAAGTACAAGTTAGTAAGTTCAATGTAATCAGATCATATGGAGAAAGATATATATATTGTCTTTGTGTAATAAAGTCAGATTCATGAGGCGGCGAGGGCCAGCGGCCCGAGGAGGGTGCGCCCTGGAGTTTATGGCAGGGGGTGCGCCGAGGAGCCCTCACACGGTATGAGAGAAGAGGGTTGGGTGGGTGGGCGATAAAGAAGGGCAGCGAGGAGGAGCTGGAGGCGATATGTGAAGGGAGGCTGGCGGCGGGCCTTTAATAAGGGGGGAGGTGAGGGAGGTGAGCAGTGGCAGGAGGGCAAGTGGAACGCTCAGGGCCGGTGGGAGGGTGAGGGTGAGGAGCGGGTGTCGCGCGAGGGCGTAGCGAATCTGGGTGAGGGGGTGAGAGAAGGGGGGGGGGGGGAGGCGCTCTCCTCCTGCATCAAAAAGGAATGCTACGCATTACGATCCGCATGCGCGAGAAGGATGACAGAGGCGGGAGTGGGAAACTGAGGCGTTTAATTGATACGCCTCGGCAACATAAAAGAAACAATGAATAACATATCAAATTCATAGGATTAGAAGTACGGTTAGTAAGTCAATGTAATCAGATCATATGGAGAGATATATATATTGTCTTTGTGTAATAAAGTCAGATTCTATGATGGCGGCCACGGGCAGCGGCCGAGGAGGGCGCCCTGGGAGTTTATGGCAGGGGGTGCGCCAGCGAGCCTCCACCAGAACGGAGGAGAGGGTCGAGGCTAGCGCCCGAGTGGGGGCGAGGCGGAGCTCGTAGGCGTGACACCCCTCGGGGTCCAGATCCCCTGGCCCATGCATGTCGGGGAGGGGCACCCAGGGTGCGCTGGCAGGCGGGCGGCGGCCCCGGCGTAGCAGGCTCCGTGGAGGGTGAAGGCCCGGGGTGGGGGTGTCCGGGAGCCTTGGGCCTTGAGGGGCGGCCCCTCAGGAGGCTCGGTGAGGGAAAGGCGTGGGTCGATGGGGCGGCGTGGAGGGCATCAGGAGGGCCGGCGCGTCGAGGGCCGCGGGGGTCTGGGGAGGGCGAGCTGCCAAGCCGAGGACCGGGCAGGAGCGGTGATCAGGGCATCGCAGGGATGAAGAGGGCCACCGCGCCCGAGGGGGCGGTTTATCGTCTTGGAGCTCCTTATCAGGAGCGGAGACGTAGAACCTCCGGGCCCGCGGGGGCGGAACGTTCAGCGGGTTACGGGTGAGGGTGTGGGGGCCCCCCAGCCCTCGGGCACTCGGGCCAGGAGATTTGATGGCGGAGCCATGCGGAAGTACCCGAGGAGGAGGGCGGCCCGAGGGACGACGGAGGCGGGGCCGCCCGGGCGAGTGGTCGTGGGCGATGGGCGCGAGCGTAGCTGATGGGGCGTTGAGCGGGGGGCGCCTGGCGGGGGACGTGGGATGAGGTGCGTTCCCCCCCGCGGCACACGTCCTTGGCGGGGCGTGCGTCGAAAGCCGAGGATGAGGCCGCCGGTCCCTCCACCCAGGACCGCGCCCGAGATGGCGTTCTGTACGGAAGGCCGGGGCGAGGGCCGCGGTCGAAGAGGCGAGGCGGTGAAGGCGGCGAAGTCGAAAGGCGAGGGGGAGTGAGAGGGCGGCGCCTCGGGCAACAGGGCGAAGCTGGGAGAAGCCTCGGCTGGCGCGGCGGTTCCTCAGGTCGCCGGGGCGAGGGCTGTGAGCTGAGGCGGGCGATGTTCTGGATCTCGGCGGGAGGGTAACCTAGAGTCCAGGATTGAAGGGAAAGAGGGTCATGAGATGCGTCAGCAGGGAGGAGCCCGAGGCGGGCCCACTCGCTCGAGCAGGATTGTCGGGCCCAGGTGCCCGCGAGGTGCGCTCGGCTGAGGGCGTCGGCCAGGAGGAGGGTCGCCCCGGGCTTGTGGGTGTATGCAGTGAAAGGACCAGAGGGCCGCCAGGCAACCAGAGCTCCCGAGGCACAGGTCCGAGGGTGGGGTCTCGGGGGTCCGACTCGAGGCGGTGGCCGAGGCCATGTTGTCAGTGTAGACCACGGACCGTCGCCCCGCGATGTCTTACGGGAGGAGAAGATGTGGAGGGCGACGACGAGGGTTAACCGCCTGAGTTTCTTGGATCGACGGAAACCGCGCCGAACCCGAGAGTACCCTCGGGCGTAGTAGTGCGTCGGGGAGTGGGACCGCCGCCTGTGAGAAGGAGTCGCACTCGTTCACCCAGCGTCGGCCCTCGGGGCACCGGAGGAGGTGGATGCATTGGAAAGGTCGGCCGTAGGTGTGGCGAACCACCTCGGATCCGGCTGGGGTGTCGGCGGGGTGAGGCGGCGGGTTGCGTAGCAGCTGCGGAGCGCCCGTGGAGTCGGGCCATGAACTTGCGGCCTGGGAGCACGCAGCTGCTTCACTTGATTGAGGCGGCCCGAGGAGACTTTGCGCTGTTTTGTTTCCCGAGGGTGGGTCTGGGTGATGGGGCGTCGCAGTCGTCGAGGAGGGCCTGGGTCTTGGCGGGGCCACCCGGCGATGGTCATCGTCTCGTGTCGAGGCGAAACCCTGCAGATGAGGTACGGCCAGTGGGAGGTGGCACTTTCCGGGAGCTACGTCGAGGCCCGAGGGCTGCGGTTGAGGGCGAGGAAGCGTCGAAGCCCTGGCAGGCCCTCAGGTACGAGCCCTCGCACCCTATGAAGTCGTCGACGTAGCGAGGGCGTGGAAGCCCTCGCGCGGATGATCAGGCCACATGCAGCGGTGTGACGCGGACGCTGGCGCGACCGAGGTGCGGCAACGAAGGGGAGGGCGAGGTCGATGTATGTGTTTGCGTCGAGGGCAAAATGCCGAAGAGGGGGCAGGAGAGGGGGGCGGCACGGAAGCTGAGCGGTAGGCCAGGGAGATGTCGGCGGTCCAGACGTGGCCCGTGGCCTGGTCAATGAGGCGGCGGCCTACGTCGGCGACGATGCGGAAGGGTGTAGGGTGGGGTTCCCCGACAGGAACTCGCGTCGGGGGATGCCCGGTTTTTCAGCGCTTGCTCCGGGGGGGGTAGGATAGGTCGACGATGACCCGCCTCTTGCCTGAGTCGGCCTTGGGGTGGGTCATCATCGGGGAGATTGGGTCCCAGGGGGAGAAGGGGGGGACGGTGAAGGGGACGATGAGGGCGCCGTAGGGCAGCTCCGTGTCGACGAAGTCTCGGACGTGAGAGAGGTTCTCCTGGGGGGCTCTCGGTGTGATTTGGAGAAGGAGGGGCGGGGAGGGTAGAGGGGAGTTGGTAGTTAGCTGGCGAGGAAACCGACTCGAGGGAAGTCGAGGACGGCGGGGTCGGGGTAGTGCGGAGGTGGCGTGCGCCAGGCGGGTATGTGGAGGACCGAGGGAAGGGGATGCGGGCTGGCCAAAGTTAGGGAGGCCGCTTCCCGGAGGGTTGTGTAGGCATGGTTAAATGCGGGGTGAACGGGCCCACGCCCTCGCGGAGGTGTGAGGCCAGGAGGAGAGGTGGGTGGGGCGGTTATTGAGGGGGGTGGGGCCGCAGGAGGGGGCGGGCTTGGTGGGTGTCTGGAGGTGGGCGAGTTGTTGATTACGTCGGACGGTGGGTTCGTCGAGGGGTGGGGCAGGGGCGGCGGCCAGGGTGGGGTGGGGGGAGGAGGTGCGGTGGGGGGTATGAGGGGGGGCAGCGAAAGTCGTGTTCCTGGGTGGGAGGGGGGCGGGGTGGGGTGGGGGTGGGGCGGGTCGGGTTCGGAGGTCGGGTGGGTGAGGAAAGCGGTGTCGCTAAGGTGAGGTGAAGTTGGGTCGTGGTGTGGTAGACAACGGTGTAGGGAGGCGGGGCAGGGGCCTTATGGGCGGGAGAGGGCTCCAGGCGGTGGCGGAGGCGGTCTGGCGGGTGCGGCTCCGGGTGCGGAGGTGGGGTTTGGGCTCGGGAACGCTGTGGTGCGCGTGGGCGAGTGTGTTGTGGCCGGCTGGTCGGCCCGAGGAGGGCCGGAGGTCCGAGGCTGGGGCTGGCGGCGTGGGGTGGCAGGGTTGTGGGCGTCGGCGGGGCTGGTATTAACAGTAGTGGGCGGTGTTGTTGAAGGCCTCCGGGCCGGCGGGGGCTCCGGCGGGACCTCTAAAAATCCGCGTGGTGGCGGGCCATCCGCGCTCACGGTTGCGCTTTGAGTTGCAGACGTCTCACTGTGCGCTCGTCAACATCTTGCGCAATTGGCGCAGTAAGCGCACGTATGCCGCTGCCTAAGCGCTTCTACGCCGTGGGCCTCCCCGGGCCGACCCTGAGGCAGGATGCGTGGTCGCTGT
The DNA here is from genome assembly GCA_030323885.1 of Branchipolynoe longqiensis. NCBI lineage: Eukaryota > Metazoa > Annelida > Polychaeta > Phyllodocida > Polynoidae > Branchipolynoe > Branchipolynoe longqiensis. Next base: position 7,291,572 of record CM059189.1, read on the forward strand.
TCCCATGCATTGCAGGGAGCCCCCGTGGAGGATCCTGCTGTAGGTAATCCGGGGCTCGGGCTGGAGGCGGGTCTGCTGGCGGGCTCTAGGGAGGTCTGCGTCGGGGCCGGGGCGGCAGTGGAGGTTGACTGGATGGGGTGTCGGTGAGGGAGTCGAGCCTGAAGGGCGTTAAGGGCCACAGGGTCGTGCCACCCGGGGGGAGCATCCGTCCGCGATCCAGGAAAAATATGGACTCTGAATAGCGGCGGACGGTAGGCCAGGGATGGATGAGGATATTCTCTCATGACGGTGAGGGTGGTGGTGGTGGAGGCCATGGTGGGTGTGGGCGGGAAGGCGGGGTGTTCACCATGAGAGGAGGGCGAGGACTATATTCGTCCTTGGTGGCCTCCCGAGTTTTATGGCCTTTGCGCCCGGACACCTCTCGACTAGATCACAAGGACAATACATAGTCTGCGAGGAAAGACGCTCGGCGGCGCACGTTGTTTTGCGCCTGGGCGGGATGGCGAGGATGTCGCGGACTGCGTCAGGTCCGCGGATTTCGGGGTTGTGCTCCGCGGGGGTCTTGGCGGCAGGTGAGGGGCGCTGTGGCTGTCGAGTGGCGTGGAAGCGGGTACTACTGCTCGTACTGCGGTCACCTGTAGTGCGCCTCCGAGCCACGTCGCTGAGGTCATGGCGGCGGCGGCGGCTCACGGCTGCGGCGTGCGCCCGAGGTGGCCGGGGCGGGCCGCCATGCTGTATGCGGGCTCCTCGCCCGGGGCGCCGGTTGAGGCTCCTCGGGACCCCTCGGGGCGATCCCCGTCTCGCGGCCTCACGCGGCAGGTGAGCCGGTTGATGGGACTCGATGAGGAGGGCGATCTCGCTGCTGGCGGGTTTGCCCGAGGGCGCTGCGGGCGACTGACGGGGCCGTGGAGGGGGAGAGACCCTCACGGGAAGCCTGAGGCCGGCCCGGAGTGCCATACCGGAGATCTTGGGGCTGCCTTCCGGCTCTTCCCCTTTTCGCGCGCCGGGCGTGGTGTAGGGTCGGCAGAGGTGCAGGTCGAGGAGAAGGAGTGTCCAAAGTAGAGGAAGGGCAGCGAGGAGGAAGCTGGAAGGCGAATGGCTGAAGGGGCGGCGGCGGGCATTATAAGGGGGGAAGGTGTAGCAGTGGCAGGAGAGCAGTGAACGGCTCAGGGCGGGTTGAGGGTGAAAGAGCGGGTGTCGCGCGAGGAGCGAATGCTGGGTGAGGGAGTGAGAGAAGGGAGGGGGGGGGGAGTCGCTCTCCCTCCCCTCGCATCAAACGGAAAGACAGGTGAGCGGTCGGGGTTTAGCAAACGATCTAGCTGTCTTCCAGCCTGCATGGGCGAGGATTCCCTTAGCTGAGATTCCTAATTGTCCAGCATTTTAGACCATCGCACTTCTCTTTGAGTGAGAAACATAGCAGTCAGTGTTGACCATTGCTTCTTTCAACACCGTAATAGTCTATCTACCGAGTATGTCCCTCGAAATGGCTTCGTGTGGTTTAATAAAACTTATCAATAGTAGTCTAGATTTCTTTATTCCTTTTGTCTTATATATATATATTCCTTAATTGGAGACACAACACAAATATGTCGATCCTCTGGGAAGCTCCTGAGATGCACCTAAAATAGTGGATCCCCTGTACCGTTCGATTTTAAAGATTTATCAAAATCAAACGTCGCCTCCTCATGTCTATCTCTAATCCATTTAGAGACAGTGCCACAATAGTCTGCCCTCTATTTCCAGTTACTAATAATAGTAATACTGCTAACCTATAACCTAACTCTTTATCAATTAAATGTTTATTAGAAGTCCAATCCTTAAATAACTTAAAACTACTGATACTTCCCAAACCCGATTATATTTTGGCTTTGGTAGGTTTCTTTCGTATACAGACCTAAGAAACCAGTGAACTACCTGATATTTTCCCACTGATTGTCCATCTATTCTTGGTCAAATAATAGCATAAAATTTCACCATATCCTAATCGTACGTGCTCAAGCATTCTGAGAAACCGTACTACCTGAGCTATTGATGGTTCCAATAGTCTAACGTCATTGAGTAAACAATGTAAATCCCACTTCTTCAAAACTTATATACAATTTCACTGTTCCTTTTCTCCAAGCATGAGCGGTAAGTCTGTGCTGAGTAATTTTATCTAAACCAAATTGTTCTAAATATGTATTTAAAAAAGGAATGCCACCAGAGAGGTTGTAGTCATGTCTCCATAGGTCAGAAGCGGTCCTTGGTGCTAAAATTGCTATTTTGCCCTTGGTATTTTTAAACTGTCTCTCGCTCCTATTGTTATTGCTGCCAGTCATGGCTGTGTGTACCATTCTGGCACTGTCAAAATGGCATGAGCGCGATCCATTCTGATCTTCCTAACCACTCTGCTGATAATGCTGAATGATGGAGATATATAACCAAATGAGTTATCATTCCAATACAGGGAAAAAACATCAACTCTCCAAGCCTCCGGTTCAGGATACCAGGAGACATACTTTTCAAGTTGTGAAGCGAAAAGATCTACTTCTAGCTTTCCACATTTATCATCCAGTGTCCATTCTAAATGGTCATGAAAATGATTAGTTTTCCTATTGGCTATGTATTCTGACTACCTTGGATATGTGCTACTGTTAACCAGATCCGGTCTTCTTCCGCCAAATTCCAAATGAGTTTAGTCATGTGGTTACACGCCTTTGAGCGGGCTCCACCTATATTCCTAAAATAGGCCAACTCTGTCGTGTTGTCTGTTAACACCCTCACATGGAACTTGGGGACTCGTCCCAAACTTTACACACCTAAATAAATAGCTCTTAATTCCAACACTGATCGGGAATCTCATCTTCAGGCCAACGTCCTCCCATTGCTTGATAATCTCTGTAAGCTCGTGATCCTTCTAATGATGCATCTGTAGTTACTACTATGGTTTGGTTACCCTATTCTAATAGGATTTGGTGAATTATGTAAATGTGTTATCACCCCATAATGTCTTCTGTCCTTTGCTGAAAAATAGTTTTTTTTTTAATGTAACTTTGGTACGAGCTAATGTTAAATACTTATCATTTTTAGAGACTTAATATGAGCCTTGCCATATAAATAGCTGGCTTGTAAGCTGTCATTAAACCTATCAAAATTGCAACTTGTCTAATTGTTGGTTTATGCAACCAAAGCAGTTGTTCTGCTGTGGTTTTAACACTTATCTATCTTTTGATGTGTAAGTGTTATGGTCATCTTAACAGCGTCAAAAAAGAATCCTAAACGGTTTAAATTCTGTGTTGATTTAAAAATCAGATTTTGTATCATGAATAAATAAAAAATCTCATTTTTGTAAATGTTTGACAATGATCATTTAGTGCTTGTTGACCACCTTATTGTGTGTGAGCAACTATGAAAGAGTCATCAATGTAAGGGAACACAATATGTCCTTTACATGCCATAAGTGACCAAATTGGTTTTAACCATTTTGTAAATAGTCTGGGTACACAAACTAGTTCATTTGGCATACATGTGATCCCAAATAAACTGCAGTAATATCCTATCTAGTTTATGAATAGGTATGGTGTAATAAGCACCCCTTAAAGCGACACTTGAAAAACAAAAGTTTTTCGTAAGTAAATCCCTTGCTGTTTCTAGTGAAACCATTTGAAAAATGTTTATATTGAACCATTTTGTTTAACGTAGTTAAATCCCGAATTAATCTAATATCACCATTAGGTTTAGGTCTAGAAAATAAATGTTCCCACTCCTCTCAACCATTAGTTATATTTCCTGCCTGGAAAAACTGTTTCCGTGGCGAACCGAGTTTGCTTTGCAACCTCTACCTGTTCTCTTCTGAGATCTAGCCAGGAGCATCTGCTCCAGCTTCATGAGCCGCTCCTCTAGCCCAACAGGGCCAGCATCTGGCCTACTTTCCTCCCCCAACACCAGGTGTACCGGGGAGGCTTAAACCATCACCACCAGTGACCAGTTCATATCATCAGATATGGGAGCCTCGGGCTTACTGCACTTCGTAGCCATACCAAGCATCAAATCAGAAATCTGTAACGATCAATGAAAGTTAGAGTGTACTCAACCAACTGTTTGTTTATGTTGTCTTACGTCCTAAAAAAATCTATGGTCATATCAGGACGGGTCCTGCTTGTAACAGTGCATACCCATGGCTACTTTATGGTGTTGCCCCACTGGAAAACCAGGCCACCAGCATCATGACCTGATTCCCATTCAGTCACAATATCCTAACATTTAGGCAAAAAATTCCTGTCCTAGCCTAAGAATAGTAAGCACCAGGCTAGGAAGTGACTAGAAGCAATTTGTAAAACCATTGGTTTGCCAAACTACCCCTCAGGTCAGAAACCTGTAACGATCAAATGAAAATTTGAGTGTGCTCAACCAACTGCTTGTTGTTTACGTCCTAGAAACATCTAAGGTCATATCAGGACGGAAACCGGCTTGTAACAATGCACACTCATGGCAGCTTTTTTAGTGGTGGCCCACTAAAAAACAGGCCGCCAGTACATAAAAGGCAGCCAGTAACAATTTGTAAGTCATTAGTTTGACTTTACTAGGGTTCGAACCCACAACCGCATGATCTACCAATCATGGGAGACGGACGCTCTAACTCATTCAGCCATCCCATCTGGTGTCAACCAACTGTCACAACAGGTTAACAAACCTCAGTTTGTGCACTCACTGGTATTGGAGAACATATTTACACCGTTCCAACACAGGCGTGAGACAATTATCTCATGTAAGTGTCGTAGGGTTATGGTTTAACACCAAAACCAAATGAGGGGTAGGGACCAGTATATCGGTAGCCTCCCAGACCTTAGTACACAATATGAGGAATCTTGTCAGAAACCCAGGAACAAGTGCCAACGAGGTGTGGCTCCAACCACACCCCTCTCCATTCGGCAACTGCTGGCAATTACTGGTGTTGGAGAACGTATTTACACCATTCCAACACAGGCATGTAAGCTAATGTGTAATGTTGTAGGTGAATGGTATGGAAACCAAAAACCAAACGAGGGGTAGGGACCATTGTATCGGTACCCTCCCACACTCTCTGTTCCATACACTTCTCCCTCCTGCGGCTACTGCACCAGCAAGTTGGAGAAAATGCTACACAACTCGGAGGTATGCCTAAATATGGGGAATCCATAAAAGAGACCCAGGATAAAATCCAATGGCGAATCCATAAAAGAAACTCAGGATTTATCCACGCGATGACTCGCTCCAGCCAGTCAGCTCTCTGTTCGGCAATGGGCAGCAAAAAACAAGATGACTGGCTCCAGCCAGTCACCTCTCCGTTCGGCAACGGGCGGCTTGTTGAAAAAATCTTACCTGTGATGTGGCAACCACCAACTTTGACATAAACAACAGTAATGCCTAACACTCTCCTATCTGAGCTGGTGTCTGTTAGAACTTAGAGTACAACTGCTATCTGTTTCTAGGCTAGCTGGAGTATAACCGAGAATTCGCTTCCAAAAACCCCTTACGGGCCTAGCTCCAAAGCCCACCATCAACAACGCTGTAACGCATGTTTAATTCATAAAATATTGTCGTTTAAATCGTAAACCGCCAATATATGCACAATTAATTCGTTTCATTAACTTGTAAGAACCAAAACTACACAAGAATTTGTATCCTCCGGCATTCTTGGGTTTTGACACGATAAAAACGCTAAAAACAATAGTGATAATCGAGTCGGTAAGGTCCGACAACAAATAAAACAAAATGGTGAACATAAAATCTATCGTACCGGAATTCTCAACGGTTTAACGCTAATAATACCGTTAATATGTTCGCCAAAGTAACCAAATTCGAACAAAAACTCCAAAGGGTCTTTATAAAGCATTGTGTCAAAAATGTCCATAAAGTTACTGCGAGTCTTGGAGTTATTTGTAGAAAAAGAACGCTGAAACTACTCGCGCACGTCCACCGCTTGCGACCCCTTTATGCTAATTGCTGGACCAGGGGCCATATGCAGGAGTCAGTGTTAGCGGGGTTTGGTGTTAGAGCCTGTTACCGTTTAGCTATCACCGACATCGGGAACTGTGTCAAGTCGTATGCAGGAGCGCGTAGCACTTTCATTTTAGCTAAACGTGAATGTATTTATAGATTTGGGAAATCCCTATGCGTCTGTAGCGATATATTAGGCTTAAATATATTAAATGCGATCATATTTAACAGAATTATATACGCAATAAGTGAAATTTTATGAAATTAACCCTAAAATCGAAGCGAGATTAACGCCGCCTCCGCAACGGCGGCGATATTAATATTTATATTTTCGAATCGACGAACGTAAAGTAAACAAATGGCCACCGCCGCCGCATCGACGTCGCTTTCCATACTGGCGGCGGCGGTGGTTTGTTTACTGCACGCTCGTCGATTCGAAAATATAAATATTAATATCGCCACCGTTATGGCAGCAGTGTTAATATTGCTTCGAATTTAAGGTTAAATTGATAAAATTTCACTTATTGCGTATTTAATTCTGTTAAATATGATAGCATTGAATAGATTTAGCGGCAACCTTACGCTAACACCGCCCGTAAATGTCATATGAAACGGGGTTAGTGTCGCAGACCTTAAACGCGTGGTATTAGTTCTATCACTGACTCGTGCATACCGACTTTTCGGCGCTAAACCAGAAATCCTGTTTAAACGCGTTTTGGTTCGCTAACACTGACTCCTGCATATGGCCCCAGATGTGCTTCCTTCTCCCTAGCCTGAGGCTAGCCAGAGGCGTAATACCGAGGTAAAATTACCAAATATGGGCCTTATTATATATCACCAGGTATGAGCCTTATAATATATATAACCAAATGTGGGCTTTATATAGAACTAGAATTGGGCCTTATATAGGAAGAGATATGAGCCTTACAATATATATATATATATATATATATATATAACTAAATGTGGGCCTTATATAGAACTCGATGTGGGAATTATATAGGGCCAGATATGAGCCTTACAATATATATATATATATATATATATAACTAAATGTCGGCCTTATATAGAACTAGATGTGGGAATTATATAGGACCAGATGTGGCCTTTATATAGACGAGATGGGGGCTTTCTAAAGACAAGATGTGCATTTGATATAGATAGACAGTATGAATTGATGGTTTGCTTTGCGTCTAACAGAATATACAGAATTAGGCGTATATGTACTAATGTTGGCAACGTTCATATCTTTTAAAGATAGCGACAACCAACAGTAAATTGACCAAACTGCTCATCTGTCTGTGCCGTGTAGACATAATGTGTTGAGGCTACATGCAGGTGGTTTCCTTGACACTCCCTGGTTTACACGCCCTGGCTCGTCCCGCCAATGTGTGTGCAGCTGGGGTGGCGATAAACGCTCAAGTTTAGTCATTTAATTAACACACTTAAATGTCGTCATCATGGTGGTTTCGAATAAAGACCACCGGGACTTGTGATTAAGATGGAGATTGGGTTCGTTTCAAGCGGATTGGAGCTTGCTGGTTTTTGTTCACGACCTCAGTGTCTGTGCGTTGTGGTGCACCCTTACAAAGGTGTTGGCAGCAAGTGCGTAGGAGTCTGCCAAACATCAAGGGGTCGCCACACGGCAACTTGAATGGTAAATGGCGAGAATTTTACTTTGAATGTAGGGGAACTGCGTTTGTGTTTAGTTTGAAGTGGACCTTGGTGCTCTCATTCTCATTTAACCACTCCCGTAACCCATCGTTTAGGTAGTCCACGGTCCAGCAATCAAACTAGCCCTATTATTTCCAACTCACTATGTTCAATGTGGATAGTTTCTCACCGATGGGCTGTGGTGTACAAAGGTTATTCTGGTGCGTTTTATTTTAAATGTTAGAATCTATCCGAGATCATTATATGAAATTGGTATGTTTTCGGGATTTCAACCAAATAGGATGGCTGAATGGGTAGAGGTCCTGATTCCTGTGTGGTACTACTGGTAGGTCGTTGGGTTCGATCCGAGCGGATCATGAGCGGCCAACCCGAGGCGGAAGTGTGGTGGGGCGAGGAGGGGGCGGGCAGCGGGGGAGGATGTAGGGAGTGGGTGGAGGTGGAGAGTGGACCGGAGGGATGAGGGTAGGGGAGCGGGGGTGGAGGAGAGTGGGGAGGGGGTGGAGAGTGGACGGAGGGATGAGGAAGAGGGGGGCAGGAGAGCAGGGGAGGGGAGTAGGGGAGAAGAGGAGGGAGGGTGAGTTGGAGAGTGGACCGGATGGATGAGGGTAGGGGGCAGGGGAGCGGGGGGGGGGGAGTAGGGAAGGGGGAGGTGGTGAGTGGACCGGAGGGATGAGGGGGGCAGGGGAGCGGGGGGAGGGAGTAGGGAAGGGGGAAAGGGGGAGGTGGTGAGTGGACGGAGGGATGAGGGTAGGGGGCAGGGGAGGGGGGAGGGAGTAGGGAGTGGGGGGAGGTCATGAGTGGGCCGGAGGGATGAGGGTAGAGGGGAGGGAGTAGGGAATGGGGGAGGTGGGAGGATCTTATTGTTCCAGACTAATCGGATGTTTGTGGTGAAGGTTATTAAATTAACACCCCTCGCGACTATCACGCCCTGCACACATCGGTTACATTGTAGCCCCGCGCGTAGAGTATTTGCCCAGTTGTACAGAACTTGTTCACATTAACCTGTCTCAGACTGAGCGGGTCGAGGTAGTGAGGAAAATACTATATATGAGTACATGAATACTGTGAGTACATTGCAAAATACATTCGTACGTGTGTTGTTTATATTCACTTACGAGACCATATAGCACAGGATTTAATATGAAATGTCAATCTTTAATCTAATTACAGTGGTAAAATGTTCTTATAATCACATTTATTTAGCTAGTATTTTAACCATAATCAATTTTATTATTAAACAGAGCACTTAGCTAATTGTTTATTTTCATGCATGTCCTGAAGGCATTGGTGCGGGAACTGGTGGTTTCTATTGCTGCTGTTGGTTCAAATCAAATGTCAATGGTCACATATGAATAACAATACATATATGTACTCATCCTTAATTGTATGTTACTCCATGTACATTCCATTTATGTATTCGCTCAATTATATTTATTGCATTTTTCCGCGATTGTATTCCATATTGTTTTCTGCCAACATATTTATTCCACCATTGATCAAGATTCATATTTGTGTGCGTATATGTTATAAGCCTAATATAGTCTATATATATAATATATAAATATTAATATATATATATATATATATGTGTGTGTATTACATAATGTTGGCATATTGTGATCTGCTTACCCATTTACACCGTGCCTTGTTACTGGTGCTCACGTGACCTTCCAATTGACACGTGACTTCTGTTTCTCCCGCCCTCAAAAGCCGGAGGCAGATGGGAAATGGCCGACGAACCAACAGCCGCAAACGACTCCGCAACCACAGGTACCCGAGCCCATTCAAAGTACTCCTAGCTTCCCGCAAACCAGCCACAGCTACTTTAGCATGTCACCAAAGTCCTCTTGGAATCAATCCGACATTAGGTTTTAAGTTGTTCTTTGATTCTCAACTCACCCTGATTGACGCTGTTGTTTTCTTTAATCATCATTTTGGAATTATTTAGGACACTAATATAGGGAGGAGCATGGTCACTACCCTCCTCACCCCACCACTCTCATATTGCGTTTTCACTTGCAGCACTCTATAGACCTATTCCATTGAGCATGCACAGTGAGCTGTTGACCACAACATTAGTTCGTGGCACTGCCACCAGAGGTTGGTTGGTTGTACACATCCTCTGTAGGACGTTTTCCACAGAGCATGTTGCAGAGTGAGATGCTATCTATACCATTAGTTCTTCCATTGCAGTCAGAGGGCGGGTTGGTGGTGGGAATCCTCTATTGATTAATCTGCTGAAGCATCCATGGTTCGTTGATACCACTGTATTAGCGCTGACATCCACTAGGTGGCGCTCCAGCTACTGATATTAGTTAGGTGGCGACTCCGTGTCGGGCTTTCGGTAGACACCATAGTAATACGCTAGGTGGCGCCCCAATAATGAGAGTCGTGAACGTTAGGTGGCAACACCATATATTCACCATTCAGTGCGCAGATGAAACGATGGATACTTCATGCAATGGGCGACTCGGTGGTTGTGGGCTCGTCTTTATCTGCACAGGTACCTCAGTCTTTGCAAGAAGCACATCATTGCATGGAAAATCAAATTAAGAGTTAGTGTTTGCCTGATAATAAATAAACCAAGCCTAATCTATTTCAGAAATAATTAAGAATCGTAAGAGACTGGAATCAGTTGATTCACTATTTGCTTCCTTTCTTTAAATATTTTCAGATGGTGGGTTTCAGTGAAGGGGGCGTTAATATAAAAAATAAATCTAACAGTAAAGGAAGGAAGCAGCTAAGCTATGTACCACATGTTCCGTAGACACCACCCACTGTACACTTGGGTATAGAAAAAGACGTATGAAGCATGAGATATATCCGGACATATGTTGCCATGTAGACTGACATTCCAAATCTGAAATATATATAATAAATATTATTATATATATTTAAAGTTGCATAGTCCGATGGTTTTGAATTTTTTTCATTTTCTGAGATAAATATATAAGATTGATCATCATAATCTATCTTACTTTTGTTTGAAGTAACTTTTATTTTACATGGCTAACTTTTGAGACTTTTGAAGTGCAAACTAGTCAAATCAGTTTTGGCAAGCACGCCAAAACTCTGACACCATAGGTTTCTGCAGTAACAGGTTCTATTAAATTGCCTCAGTCATCCGCTCTCTGTGGCGACAAATGTTTAATAAGTGCATCAATGGCTAAGTTAGATATGTAGAATCAAATTGAGAAAATTGCTTTGGTTTTGAAAATGTCATGTTTCCATCGGACTATGCATCTTTAATGCTATTATATATTAAATATTTATATAATATATATAATATATAATTTTATAAAGATACAACTAAATAGTGTTATAAAATAGAAATGACTTGTTGTTTTATTTGTGTTTGGTTAAATTAATTGCAACTGAGGTCAGACAGTAGCATGGGTGTGTAGATGTGGATTGATAGGTTGTGGACGAGTAGAATACTGATTAGAATCACGTGTAGCAGAGCACTCCTAGACTGTTACTATGTTAGTGTTACCACAACACTGTATTGTCGCACTTCTACTCACCAGGACGCCGTGTCCCGCTTTACATCTGTCTGTACCAACTTATTAACGGTTATCTGCTACCCGCCTCCTAGAATATGTGCTAGACACACTGACAATTAACTTACAAAAAGCGATGATTATATATGATAGAGATTTTTTACAAAAGATTAATAGAAGAATAACAGTAAACATAGGCATATCATGGCCCATTTATTAACTAGATTATCTTGTAAGCCTAATATCTTCGTTATTTCTCATGTTTACCTGTGCATTGTAATTTAATATACTATGATCATTATGTTAATATCTTCCATACGCATGAATCTTTCTCTGATATCTACGTTAGCTTTCATTCGGCATGTTTGTTAATCTTTTCCCCTCTCTAATCAAAGCTTTGCAGTTTCAGATATCGATTGTTTGCATGTCACAATATTGTATTAACCTCTGCGTTCCCTACAAGAGCAGGTACAATAGTTGGTTGCTTTATGCATGCTGAGTAGTTAGTGGCAGATGATGCCAGTTTTATCTAGATGAAATCCGTCTCCCGTTTTGGTAGATCGTGGAATTCGGACCCACAAGTTCGAACCTTGGTCAAGTCAAACCAATGACTTAAAAATTGATACGTTGTCGCTTCCTAGCCTACCGCTCGGCATTATTAGGATAGGGCAAGGACTGGTTAGCGCAGAATCAAGATAATGTGACTGAGTAGGATATCAGGTCAATGTGATGGCGACCTGGTTTCCCAGTGGGGCAGCACTATTAAGTCACCATGAGTGAGCACTATCCCAAGTCGGTATCTGTCCTGATATGACCATAGATGTGGCTAGGACGTAAAACCCCAACAAACAACAAATCTAGATCAATTCAGCACTTACAAGTAAGTCTTGACAAGATGGCCCACTGGATAGAGCATCGGATTTCCTGGTGATAGATTATAGGTTCAATTTTCAATTGAAATAAACGATTTACAAAATGTATGCGAGGCATCATATTACCTGGTTTGGGGCAGTGACGGGTCGAATCAGCACCAGGATCGTATGACTTAGTTGGATTTGAACCGGGGTGATGGGAGCTCTGTATCCCAGTGAATGCAGCAATATAAAGCCATCATTCATCACTGACATGACCTCGGATGTCGCCGTGTTGGCAGTCCTCTAATTTTCATCACAATAAAACGAACAAAATGGAACGAAACGAAGCACCCAATCTGAGGCACTCCTATGTGGTGTCTGTGCGCAATCTAGGTTGGTGTTTGTAACAGGCGTCTAATCTGGTCTGTATATGGGCGGTGCAATCTGGCATGTATCTGGGATACCTAATCCAGACTGATTATTACTTTATTTACAAAAGGATGTGCCCATTGTGGTAGCACTGCATATTGTTATCTAGCCCCATGGGTACTATGGGTGCGTCGGGTAGTGTGTGGAGAACCCATTACATTACTGCATTGGGTGCAGACTCAACTATGGCCATACTGGTCACGCTGCCACTAAACCAGGCTGCATGGCCAACACAAATTTACTTATTCACAATTATCATGATAGAATGAGATTACTCCAGGTTTGTAGCTATTGAAACAAGTTATTTTAGGGCTAATAGCTAATAGAGTGACACAGGCGTTGAATGCTTACATAGTTAGATGAGCGTTCTCTATGAAATAGAACTGAACCATGCTTTGACTCACGGGTCACTAATCATAGGGAAGCGATGTAAACAAGGACTTCACTGCAATAGAAGTCCCAGAGGAAAGTAGTGCAAACACTACTGTCAATAAGAGTCCATTTAAAGCCATTCTCCTACGCCGCGTACCCTATCTAATTGGACCTATTCGACCCTTTTCTTCCATGTCTGATGTCACAAGAATCACGAGAGGGTACTCAGTGTAGTAATGCCGCACAAACCAGCCTCTCCCTACCGTGTTGAAACTCAAATATTCCATTCACAGTCCAATGTAGTTGACACACGAGCAGCATAAAATACCTTCTCAACGAAAGTTCATAGGTTCATATAATGCTTACATACTTCACATATACTGTATATACTGTATTTATGGTATATAATGTAGATAATGTAAATGGTGTATACAGCGTATGTAACTTATATATACAAATTTCGGCGGTTCAGTGAATGAGGTTATGAGCAGATAGCGAGCAATGGAATGTGGTGCCACCGTCGGAGCTGAGGTTGAGTAGGTTGGAACAGTAGATGACCAGCCCCAGGCTCCATCACCCGATTACTGGCGGGTGGAGCTGAGGAGAGAGGAGGGAATTCCTGGTTATTATACAGCATAACGTATATGGGTCGTTTCATGGTAAATGGGGCAAATATACTTTCTAGTATGTAATGGTCAAAAACAATTATGGAAAGAGTAGAGGAGGTATTTTCTTTATATAATTGGCATTCTTACACTTTGGAGAGATAGATATGAAATAATTAAAGCCTAATGTGACATAGTAAAAAGAAGCCAACAAATATGGTGTTTTAAAGGCATGAATTTGTTAGATGGAGAATGTGGACTTTTCTACAGCCTACTACACCTATATTTTGCATAGAATATTACCTGTTAGTCAATGAAATAATAAAAGGAAACTCTTACTTCAAATAAATGTTCATTTTTGATGAATATGTGTATTTTTTATATCTAATATTCCATGGTGATTAAAATGGTTCTGGACATAACTGTCATGTCCCCTGCTTGTTTCCTGATTGTTTTGTCAGAGAATATGCTATTCTGTGAATACCAGAAGTTCAACAAGAAAACCCTTGGTACTGCTGCACGTGCAAGCATGTTTGCAGTAGCGTGACTAGTAATATAATGTTCCTACTAAGCTGTATGAAAAATAAGAAGAAATTGAAGTCCCATATTATTTTGGTGTCTCCTTCTATTCTGTTACGTCCACAACTAAAAATTGTGAAGAATAATATACAGATTTCTCTACAGTGTATTTCAATACTTAGGGATCACAACATAAAAAGTAATTGTTTCATGCCATACATTTTCTTAAATAATTGTTTTGATTAATAAATCCACAATTGTTGATTAATAAGTCCACACTTGGGGCTGGCTACTCAGTTAGTTCTTGTTTTCTGACAAAATGGTAACCTCAGCTATCTTTTCCTTCACATTACCAGAATAAATATGGACAAGAGTTGGCTACTCAGCAAAAAAATGAGGAAAATACGCAATATTCCTTTTTGACCCTCATGTAACACTTTGGCCCCATTTACCATGAAACGACCCATATAGCGTATATAGCATATAGAGCGTATCTGACGTACATGATGTATATAATATATAATGCATGTTATATAATGGTGCACAAAATGCCGACCTCCCCGTTGATGAATGGGACCCCGAGCTGTGCGGGGTTTGCCTGAGGTGAATGCCCGCCGTTCTGACTGTGATATATGACAAGCTATCAACCGGCATTTCAATGCCTCCCAGCCCACCCAGCCGCGTCCCGGTATCGCAGTTTCAGCTCCCGGTCAGTTTCAGCTGCCTGTCAGTTTCATGCGCATGCGTCAAAATCTAACATCATTGTCACTAACCTTATAAATTTAATATAATGTTTTTGGTAAAGATGTTTTCTACATGTGTACCAAGCGATTTGTTTCTAGGTTGTGTGGTTTTAGAGATATATCACTTTTGCTGTATTTTCTGGTACGCACAGTGCAAAACCTTAGTTTTATTCAAAATTAATACAAATCAAGAACCCTAACCTTATAAATTTAATACAGTCTTTTTGGTAATGATGTTTTCTATATGTGTACCAAGCGATTTGTTAATAGGTGGTGTAGTTTTAGAGATATTTCACTTTTGCTGTATTTTCTGTATGAAGATTGCTCACGAGTCTATACGGGCGGTGGAAACTGGCACGCGGCTGAAACTGCGACACCGGGGGGCGGTCCTTGTGCCCGGCGGGTACGCGCGCACTCTGCATGCACGCGGTCGGTGTGTGGGGCGAGTAGTGGGCCGAACCCTCAGTGAGCATGCGCGAGCGGTTTGTGAACGCTCCAGTCGTCATCGTCAACAGCCCGGAGGTTCATGCACAGTGACCACATTGTGATGCTGTCTTAGGGTCATCCACGGAATCCAGCACCGCCCCACCCCTCCCCCACCCCTCCCCCACCCCCACCCCCACCTCAAAGCTGTACACCTACACACACCCACACCCACACCCACAAACACGCACCCCACACCCCACACCCCACACCCCACCCCCCGAACACATACATATAGTCTACACCTACACCACCACCCACACCCACACACGCACACCCACACACTCACACACCCACTCACACACACACCCACTCACACACCCACACACTCACTCACACACCCACTCACCCACCCACACACTCACAGGGCACGGTTGCCGAATCGGTAGAGCACAGGCCTCGCGTGTGGAAGATCGGGAGTTCGCCAGTTCGGTTACCGGGCGAGTCAATCCAATGACTTACAAATTTATACTTGTCGCTTCCTAGCTTGGTGCTCGGCATTATTAGGATAGGGCAAGGACTGGTTTGCTCAGTGTCAGGATAATGTGACTGAGTGGGATATCGGGTCATGGTGCTGGCGACCTGATTTCCCAGTGGGGCAGCACTATAAAATCACTATTAGTGTGTACTGTCACAAGTCAGTACCCATCCTGATATGACCTTAGATGTTGCTAGGACGTAAAACAATAACAAACAAACCCACAAACCCACACTCAAACATTCACACCCACACACTCACACACCCATACACCGACGCACCCACACACTCACCCACCCACGCACTCATACACCCACACACTCATACACCCACACACTCATACACCCACACACTCGCACACCCACACACTGCCACACCCACACACTCACACACACACACACTCACACACTCACACACCCAATCACACCCACACACACTCACCCACACCCTCACACACCCACACCTAGTCTATGCATCTATCCATCACATGTCCAAACCAGCCCTTACAGTTATGGTGCAGTCACACTACGACTTAAAGGACAACGAGTGGCCGACGTGGGCGACTTTCGAAAAACCCGACGAGTTATGCAAATTTTTGGCCAAGTTGGACGACACCGCTGCGTGGTCGACGTGGGTGTAACGACGGCATAACGGCTTCGGAATGAGAGAGGATCTGTCTGTCTGTCTGTGTGTCTGTTTCTGTGTGTGTGTCTTTGTGTGTGTCTGTGTGTGTCTGTGTGTGTATGTCTGCATGTGTCTATGTGTGTGTATGTGTGTGTCTGTGTGTGTATCTGTGGGTATGTGTGTGTCTGTGTGTGTATGTGTGTCTGTGTCACACACAGACACACACACAGAAACAGATCCATACACAGACACTGACACAGACACACACAGACACACACATACACAGACACAGACACAGACACACAGAAACAGACCCAGAGAGCAGAGAGACGGAGGGACAGACAGATGAACAGACAGATGGAGAGACACAGAGACACATACACAAAGACACAGACAGACACACACATACACTGACATACACACATACACACAGACACACACACAGACACACACACACGGAGACACACACAGACACACACACAAACACAGAGACACACACAGACACAGAGACACACACAGACACACACATACACACACACAGAAACAGCCAGACACACAGACACTGACACAGACACACATAGACACACACAGACACACACACATAATCAGACCCAGAGAGACAGAGAGACGGAGGGATGGACGGACAGACAGACGGACAGACGGAGGGACGGACGGAGAGACAGAGAGACACAGAAACAGAGACACATACACTGACACCGACACATACACACAGACACACACAGACACACCCACACAGACATACACCCACAGACACACACAGACAGACACATACACACAAACACATACACACAGACACACACAGACACACAGATACAGACACACATACAGACACACATACACACATACACAGACACATAGACACACATACACACAGACAGACACACACACATACAGACACACATACATACACACATACACACACAGACACACACACAGACACACACACAAACACACACACACAGACACAGATACACACTCACAGACACAGACACAGACACACACAGACACACACACAAACAGAGCCAGACACACAGATACTGACACAGACACACACAGACACACACAGAGTCACACACACACAGAAACAGACCCAGAGAGATGGAGAGACGGACGGACAGACAGACAGATGAACAGACAGACAGACGGAGAGATGGAGAGACAGAGAGACACTGACACAGAGACACAGACACAGACACACATACACTGACACAGACACATAGACACAGACACACACAGACATACCCACATAGACAGACACACACAGACACACATACACACATACAGACACACACAGACACACACATACACACACAGACACACACAGACACACACATACACACACAGACAATCACATACACACATACATACACACATACATACACACAGACACACACAGACACAGACACACACAGACACACACACAGACACACACAGACCCAGACACACACATACACACACATATACACACAGATACACAGACACAGATCCACATATACACACCCAAAGGCAAAACGTTCAGACCACGTTCAAAGGCAATGTGACCGTGCAGATATACACCCAACGGCAAAACGTGAGCCTAAAGGGCGCATTCCATATACGCGTAATGCGTAATGCGAATGCGAATGCGAATGCGACAAAAAATCGAAACGCCTTGAAACCTATGAGCTACATTCCATATACGCGTAATGCGTAATGCGAATGCGAATGCGAATAAAATCCATTATCCCGATCGCTCCATGTAGCGATCGGTGCGTAATGCGTAATGCGTAAAGGTGCTGCGAATAGAAAAGCATCAGTCGCATTTGTCCATTGATATAAGGCTGGAGGAGGCGACTGATAATTACGGACAGCTGGGCTTCATGAGAAATATGAAGCAGTCTTCATATTTGGGACGGTCCTAACATCCTTCAAAGCAAGCTAAACTGAGCCATGTTTGGACCGTCCCATTCTTCATATTTCTCATGAAGACTGCTTCCTAACAGGTCCGCGCATAAACCTACATGTTTGCACCGTCCCATTCTTTATATTTCTCATTTCTGTGTTTATGTGTGTGTCTCTGTGTCTATGTGTGTCTCTGTGACTCTGTGTGTGTCTCTGTGTCTGTGTGTGTGTCTGTGTGTGTCTCTGTGTGTGTCTGTGTGTGTGTCTCTGTGTTGTGTGTCTCTGTGTTGTGTGTCTCTGTGTTGTGTCTGTGTGTGTGTATCTCTGTGTCTCTGTGTGTGGGTCTCTGTGTTTCTGTGTGTGTCTGTGTGTGTGTCTCTGTGTATGTGTGTGTCTCTGTGTCTGTGTGTGTGTCTCTGTGTCTGTGTGTATGTCTCTGTGTGTGTCTGTGTGTGTGTCTCTGTGTCTCTGTGGGTGTCTCTGTGTGTGTATCTGTGTATGTGTGTGTCTCTGTGTCTGTGTGTGTCTGTGTGTGTGTCTCTGTGTGTGTCTCTGTGTTGTGTCTCTGTGTGTGTCTCTGTGTCTGTGTGTGTCTGTGTGTGTGTCTCTGTGTCTGTGTGTGTGTGTCTCTGTGTATGTCTGTGTGTGTCTCTGTGTGTGTATATGTGTCTGTGTGTGTCTCTTTGTCAGAGACACAGAGACACAGACACACACATAGAGAGACACACAGACACACAGAGTCACACACACTTTTTATATACTTTTTATATACTTCACTGCATAACATGTAGGTTTATGCAGCGGACCTCTTAGGAAGCAGTCTTCATATTTGGGACGGTCCTAACATCCCTCTAAGCAAGCTAAACTGAGCCATGTTTGGACCGTCCTATTATGTGTGTGTGTGTCTCTGTGTTTGTCTCTGTGTGTGTATCTGTGTCTGTGTGTGTGTCTCTGTGTGTGTCTGTGTGTGTCTCTGTGTCTGTGTGTATGTCTGTGTGTGTGTGTCTCTGTGTGTGCATGTCTCTGTGTTGTGTCTCTGTGTGTGTCTGTGTGTATATGTGTCTGTGTGTGTCTCTTTGTCAGAGACACAGAGACACAGACACACACATAGAGACACACACAGAGACACAGAGTCACACACACAGAGACACACACAGAGACACACACAGAGACACGGAGACACAGACACACACAGAGACACAGAGTCACACACACTTTTTATATACTTTTTATATACTTCACTCCATAACGCATAACGCATAACGCAATATGCATTACGCGTATATGGAATGCTGGCATTCGCATAACGCATAACGCGTAACGCATAACGCATTACGCATTACGCGTATATGGAATGCAGCCTTTACGTGAGCCTAACATGACCGGAACGTGTCATGAACGTCTTGTGAACTCGTCGGACTACGTCGAACATTTTTGAGCATGTCCAAAACCTCGACGAGAGGCAACGAGAGCGAATGTGATGTGACGAGATGTGACGAGACCGTAACGAGATGAGAGGACATCCGAACGTGACGCGACGAAATGACCAAAACCGCCTCTCGTCGGACACTGGTTGTCCATTACGTCGTAGTGTGACTGCACCATTACACCCTCACCCAACAACATCCACAGACGCAGGCCCCCCCCCCCCCCCAAACACACACCCCAAGCCTACACACGCATACCCACATCCGGCGTAGACCTACACACAACGACGACGACCGGTGTCGCAGTTTGAGCGCCCTGCCAGTTTGAGCGCCCTGCCAGTGGTTGTATACTTTTTTTGTAAAATAGATTTAAAAGCTTTCATTGGATCGATTAAAAATATCTTAATGCGCAATTGAAGAGGAAGATCTGGAGTATTTAATGTAACCTACAAGCAATTTACTCTGAAAGTATTAAAACAGAGATAATAGTGAAAGTTGGGATGTTCTGAGTGTCAGTGCCAGTGTTAGCCTTACCAGATCATGGCCTCAAAAACTATTTTCGCAAAATAAATTCAAGAACTTCCAATTGGCCATTTAAAAAAAAGCTGAATGTGAAATTGTAGAGAAAGATCTGAATTATTTAATAGAAACAAGAGAAATTTGCTTTCAAAGCACCACAAATTACTGTGATAGTGAGGGTGGTTTTAATGTTGTCTCTATCCGCGCATGCGCAGAAGCAACAGAAGGGCGCTCAAACTGGCAGGGCGCTCAAACTGCGACACCGGCCCTACAGATTTCTTTGCCCTTAACCACCCGCCACCCGGGCAGTGTCCTGGGCGTATTCTTGCCCCCCCCCCCCCCGACCCCTCCTCCCCCCCGCCGTTCCCTGGTCAGTCCCCGGCCTGCCCACAGCTTCACCCCCGCCACTACCCCTGCGGCCGGCCTTCATATTGTCCGGTAAGAAGGCTGCTTTCAGGCTTACCTCCCGCCCCACGGACCAACCACTAATCCCTCCCAGCACCGCCAGCCTGATGGCCGCCATCAAAGTAGAGACTGTCGCCTTTAGCCGTGCATATACAGGCCATATATCGCACCCCTTCAGAACCACCCAACATTCCCCGCCATACGCACCGCCCACACAGTCCAACCCCATCCAGTCTCATTCCAATGGTTGACCTTCCACCTGCACCATTACCTGATTACAACGACATCCCTTCATTCACACCGGACGCGGTGGCTGAATCTGTAAGGCGCAGGCCTCCCATGTGGAAGGTCGGGAGTTCAATTCCCTGTTGAGTCAAACCAATGACTTACACAATTGATACTTGTCGCTTCCTAGCCTGGTGCTTGGTATTATTAGGATATGGCTCAGTGTCAGGATAATGTGACTGAGTGGGATAACAAGTCATGGTGCTGGTGGTCTGGTCTCCCAGTGGGGCAGCACTATAACATTGCCACGAGAGCGCACTGTCACGAGTCGGGACCCATCATAAAAATTCATATGACCTTAGACGTTGGCAGGACGTAAAACTCCACCAACCAACCTTTCATTCACACGTACAACTTTACTTACCGAAGTGAATATACCGGAGGGTTACCGATGATTGATTGATTGATTGGTGGTTTCTTTACGCCGTGTCGGCAGCATAGGACATATTCACGGCGATGGGTTGAACAGCCTCCCGAGTTATGTTGTGGAGACCGTGAGTATTAAGACGCCTGAGCACAGGTTAGACAGCTCCTGGAGAAATCAAGATATTCTAGACTTAAGAAGTGGCGCTGATCTCACGTCTAACTATGAACTCAGGCTTGAGCAGACAATGATCTGAATGTACAGGTCAAATGACGTTTGTCCAGGAAAGACTTAACTAAACCGAGATAAACTAAAGCTACACCTCTATACCAAGACCCCTATGAACACAGATGTACACCCACACCCACACCGACACCCACACCCACACCTCAAACCCTACAGTACTGCACACCTCCATAACAACACCCCTAAGACCACACCTCAACAAGCACACCCCTACAACCACGCTTCTATACCTACACCCTGAGAACTACAGTTCTGTAGTTATATCTCAACAACCACACCCGTACAACAATCACACCCCTATATACACACTTCGATACCTACCCCCTGAGAACTACAGTTCTGTAGTCAGATCTCAACAACCACACCCCTACAACAACCATACATACACACTTCTATACCCACACCCTGAGAACTACAGTTCTGGGCCCATATGTATGTGTCCGGGTTAGCGGTGTGAAGCTGGTTTTCGGCGGGTTTACCATGTTAACGGCGAAAACTGTGTATGTATATGTCGGGGTTGCACTAACTCGGCGAGTTTAAAGTCGCCTGCACTAACCCCAAGAGAAAGGAGGGTTAAAGGTGGGGTTAGGCACCGATTATGCCCAAATCTGTTCAATGCGATCATATTTAACAGAATTACATACGCAATAAGTGAAATCTTTATCAATTTAACCCTAAATTCGAAGCAATATTAATGCTGCCGTTCCAGAGGCGTCGATATTAATATTGTCGGAATCGACGAATGTAAAGTAAACAAATCGTCGACGTCGATATCCATACTGTCATACATCACCGCCGCCGAATTGGCGGCAATATATTAGGCCCAAATCTACTCAATGCTATCATATTTAACAGAATTACATACGCAATAAGTGAAATTTCAGCAAATTAACCCTAAATTCAAAGCAATATTAATGCTGCCGTCCCAGAGGCGGCGATATTAATATTGTCGAATCGACGAATGTAAAGTAAACAAATTGCCGCCGCCGCCGCCGAGTTGGCGGCGATATTGTCAAATAGCGGTGCTCGCCGGCAACAGGCTCATCACTAAGGCTGCTGGTTCCTGGCCGCCGATATTGTCAAATAGCGGTGCTCGCCGAGTACAGGCGCAGAGGGGCCCCCCAAGTTGCTAAATAACTAATAAGTTAACTAACCCTGCCATGCTTTGGTCACATACATGCCCCGTGACACATTTGGAACTCCGGGGTTAGCTAACCCGGGACCCACCTTTAACCCCGGTGCGGTTAAAAATTGGCTCATACATATGGGCCCTGTAGTCACATCTCAACAACCACACCTCTAGAACAATCACACCCATACATACACCCTTCTATACCTACACCATGAGAACTACAGTTCTGTAGTCACATCTCAACAACCACACCACTACAACAATCACACCCCTACATACACACTTCAATACCTACCCCCTGAGAACTACAGTTCTATAGTCACATCTCAACAACCACACCCCTACAACAATCACACCCCTACATACACCCTTCTATACCTGCACCCTGAGAACTACAGTTCTATAGTCACATCTCAACAAACACACCCGTACAGCAATCACACCCCTACATACATGCTTCTATGCCCACACCCTGAGAACTACAGTTCTGTAGTTACATCTCAACAACCACACCCCTACAACAATCACACTCCTACATACACACTTCTATACCTGCACCCTGAGAACTACAGTTCTATAGTCACATCTCAACAAACACACCCGTACAGCAATCACACCCCTACATACACGCTTCTATGCCCACACCCTGAGAACTACAGTTCTGTAGTTACATCTCAACAACCACACCCCTACAACAATCACACTCCTACATACACACTTCTATACCTGCACCCTGAGAACTACAGTTCTATAGTCACATCTCAACAACCACACCCCTACAATAACCACACCCCTACAACAACCACACCCCTACAACAACCACACCCCTACAACAACCGCACCCCTACAACAACCGCACCCCTACAACAACCGCACCCCTACAACAACTTCACCCCTACAACCACCCCACTCATACAACCTTACGTTTACAACCACACCTCGTTAGTTTCCTACCATACACCCTGACCCCTGACCCCGTATCCTCCAGGTGCCGTGGCCCTTCCACGTCTCCCCTACACATTTAGTGCCCCCCCCCCCCCTACAGCTACAGACCCACAGGCCCATCGCACGGACATCAGCTACCGTCACAGTCAGTCTCTGATTCAGCTACAGCTACAACCACACTCACACCCATACCCACACACACGCACACACACACACACATATCATCGTCAACAACCTCAGCCTCAGGCACAGCTCTAACCCCATCCCGAACATTACCCCACCAGCCCTTTCCCCCCTTCACCCCCCCCCCCCCCCCGACAATAATACGCCCGCAGTGCCTGCCTTTTAATGTCCAACCATGGCCACCATTACGAGGGACCTTTTGAAGAGCATCGTGTGCCTATATTCACCTTCCCCGGGCCCTGCATCTAGATCCTATCACAACCCATCACCGCTCGCCCACCCACCCCCCGCCCCGCCCGCGCCGCCCGCCCGCCGCCCGCCGCCGCCCGCCCGCCCGCCCGCCCCCCCCCGCCCGGCCCTCCGCCCGCCCGCCCGGGGGCCGCCGCCCGCCCGCCCGCCCCCCGCCCGCCCGCCCGCCCGCTCGGAGTGGATGTGGAGAACTTTACCTTCCCGACGCTCGGCCTGAAATCACAAAAGAAAACTGCACCAGTAAATAACTACCGACTTATGCTGCGAATATAGTTCCTGCAGTACAAGTATCTGCATGTGCACATTAGCCACACAAGCGTTGTGGATCTATCACCGGGAGAGAATGTTCACTGCGCTGCATTCGGATAGACACCAATAGACACCGATAGAGCTGCATTCGGATAGACAACAGAGTGGCTTAGATCACCAGATGGAAAGTGATAAGCTAATGAACCGACGTCAATTTAGGGTGTGTGACCACTCAGTAATTGAGGCATTTCCATCTTCTAATCAAAACTCAAGGTGTTTTACACTAATCATTCGTTTCAAGATGGTAATTTGAATTGTTGATATCAGTGGATTAAGAGCTTCACGTACTGTTTGGCTGATTAGTCTGTTTCTAATGAAAGATAATTGATTGGCAAGGCTCTCACTGTCTGTGTTTGTCCATAGACCTCTCAAAACTGTCATTTTGTATTCCTTTCCTTAAGCCCCTGTCACACCTCACCGGATTGGGGGAAATGGACAGAAACCGAACAAAGTCCGTTTTGTGTCCGTACAAGTTTTGAACATACACAAAACTAGGAACGGATGCCGCTGGACTGATGTCTATGGTTCTTGTCCGGTTTGAGTTTGTTTTGTCCGTTGGCTATCCGTTTCATGTCCGTTTCATGTCCGTTTCATGTCCATTTGTCCAGCGGCCATTGACTCGATAGTGCAACATTTTGACACATTTTAATACATTTTGATACTTATCACCACCGGACTAGACAATTCTGTCCGTTGCTCAATCCGGCAAGGTGTGACAGCCGCTTTAGGGAGGGGGTGGTAGATTGTTCATTCATTGGAATAAGCCTTTTGTCAGCGCTTTTGTCTATACTACGCCAGCTCAGCTATGCCATAGAATTGATTGGCACCCAGATCCAGAAGCGCTTTATGCGATAAGTTAAGTAAGGTTGAGAAGGTTGGGGTGCCGGGTTGGGTAGTATTGAATGGTTGGGCTAACAAGTGGCAGCTGTTATATGAAAGATGAATGTGTGATGGCGTTTTACACCCTAGCAACATCACCAGATGGGATGACCGAATGAATGAGTTGTGGCAGGTTATGGGTTCAAACCATAACCAAGTTAAACCGAAGGCTTTACATTTTATAGTGGCCACTACCTAGCCTTATACTCGCCGTTACTGGGATAGGGCAAGGAACAGTGGAATGAGGAAGTCCAATTGTCTGCGATTGAAACTCCCTCCGCTTAATCAAAGAATATAACCCCAAAATAATTTAAGTTCAAGGCAACTACCTACTGGTAACTAACTGTGCAACACTCTAGGCTGCTGGCGGCTTTATAGTGCTGCCTAGACTGAGCTCCCTGTTAACACAGTTGTCACCTCGAGGTGTGGGGAAATAAGGCGTTCCTCATTCAGCCGTCGGCAGGTCCTTTAACGGGCGGCCTCAGAGAGCCTCAGCATGGCACTGTGACAGCACAAGCAGTCACTTCGCGTTTGGGCCATAAGCATCTCGCCTTACCGCCAAGTGGCCCGGCCGGGAGGGGAGGCATCATGAGGGGCTGACGGACGGGACTAGGTTCTGGGCGCTGTGGGGTCTACAGAGAACTACGTCAGCCATTTTGGTCACTTGCATTCTTCAACAGGAATAAGGCCAGGCTCGGTTAGTGGCAACTGTACGCATAGTCCCGACTCTATGTAACTTACAACACTTGATGCAGTGGCTTCCTGTGTGGAAGGTTCCTGGGTTCGAATCCCGGCCGAGGCAAGCCAATGGTTTACAAAATTGGTATGTGTTGCTACATAGCTGCATTACTAGGATACAGCAAGGACTGGTTTAATCAGAGTCAGGATAAAGTGACTGAGTGCAATATTATGGTCTCCTGGTGGGACAGCACTATGAAGTCGCCATTTGTGCGAACTGTCATAACCCCAATAAAGAAACAAATAACTGATATCCCGACAAATATAGTTACTGTAAACAAGGAAAGTAGTTTAGAAAGGTGTGGAAATTCTGGTCGGTCACTTCATATATTATTTTATTTAATTACATTATATATTTTACAAAATGGTGGTTATCATTGCACGACGACAGGTTCATCCTTACCAAATCTCTAAGCTACTTCTATTGCTCCCAGTGCCTTGGACTGTTGTGTTTAGTCAGGGCGTTGTTAGTAGCAGCAGCTTCACCCTAGGTGACGAATCGGCGCAGTTTAGTGACTTTGCTCGATCTGCGATACCTCCAGCTACGTCTAAACTTGTGGTAGTGCCAGGCTGAGTCAACCTTACCCCATCCACCCATCCACCCATTCACCACCACCCACCACCCACCACCACCACCAACCCACCAACCAACCACCAACCACCCACCAACCACCGACTCACCCACCAACAACCCACCAACCACCGACTCACCCACCAACAACCCACCAACCACCGACCCACTACCCACCAACCACCCACCCAACCACCACCCACTACTTACCACCAACCACCGACCCACCACCCACCAACCACTCACCAACCAACTACACACCACCACCCACCAACCACCCACCACCTACCACCACCCACCAACCAACCACCCACCAACCAACCAACCACCCACTAACCAACCAACCACCCACCAACCACCCACCCACAAACCAACCACCCACCACCTACCACCTACCACCACCCACCAACCAACCACCCACCAACCACCCACCAACCACCCACCCACCAACCAACCACCCACCAACCAACCACCCACCACCTACCACCACCCACCCTGAGTGCCTCCCGAGACGATCAGCGTAACCGAGTCAACAACCAGACAGGATGGCTGAATGAGTTAAGTGCTCGATTTCCATGTGACAGGTCCTGGGATACTAATCAGCACCTAGTCTGGCTCTTTCTTTAATAGGATGGGGCTAGAAGCGGTGGAATGAGCAAGACCAATTGTTCGTGATTGAAATTTCCTCTGCTTAGTCGACAAACGTAATAAATACAATTAATTCTTAATTTCACTCATGGCACTCGTGCAGTGAGTTGCCATGAAATCACAATTTAAGCTATCTAATTTTAAGCTATCTAATTTCACAATTTTCCCGATGGAATTTGCCCTCGAATCCCCCGAGCCGTCCCAGATACTTTGTGCCATCAGTCAAAGGGTTGCGCTTACTAGTCATTACTAGCAATTAATCAGTCATGTTATAACGATAGCTTCATACATGGGGTGTTGGTTACTGTGCTGCCCCCTACTGTGTGTTAACACAGACTAAGTGAAGGTGAATGATACACATCATAACTACCGGGCGGGGTGGCCGAATCGGTAGAGCACAGGCTTCTCCTGCGGAAGGTTCGAATCCCAGCCGAGTAAAGCCAATGACATACATAATTGATAACTGTCGCTACCTAGCATGGTGCTCGGCATTAATAGGATAGGACAAGTACTGGTTTAGCTCAGTTTCAGAATAATATGACTGTGTGGGATATCGGGTCATGGCGCTGGCGTTCTGGTCTCCCAGAGGGGGTAGCACTATAATTCTATATAAAGTCTTCTGGTCAGTAGGCCAGCTTGTGACTCATAGGGAGCTCCACCCTGGTCCAGTGTTTCACTGCCAGCTCCACCCGCCTTTGTGGGAATATCACCACCCACCCCCATCACCACCTCATCACACCCATTACCCCATTCACCACCCCATTCACCACCCATCATCATCCAATCACCACCCAATCACCACCCCATTAGCCCCATCATCCCCACCATCACCCCCATCACCACCCCATCACCCCCATCATCATCCAATCACCACCCCATCACCACCCCATTAGCCCCATCATCACCCCCATCACCATCCAATCACCACCCCATTAGCCCCATCATCCCCACCATCACCCCCACATCACCCCCATCATCACCCCATTAGCCCCATCATCACCCCCACCACCACCACCCCATCTTCAAATCTACCACCATCACCACCCTAAACACCCATCAATACCCTTCACCACCCCATCACACCGCATCCACCCCCCCCCCTCCACCACCCAATTACCGGCACCCAATCATCACCCCCATCACTATCCCATCACCTCTATTATGACCCTTGACCACCCATCACACCCCGTGCAGTGCCCACGCTGCCATTCCGGTAACTGAGTTGTGTGATAACGAGTGGTATGTGAGTGTAGTGATTGTGTGACTAGCTGGTTAATGTAGTATATGGGCATATGGTCTCGTGGGTAAAAAATATAATCTTGCGGCCCTCAGGTTCGAGTCCAAGAGCAACGGACCTAGATGACGTCATTGTATCCGATGTGCGAGAGCTAATAATAAATGGTTGTGAATCAGTCCTTGTGGTGTCAACACGTCCTTTCCTTTACATGCTGTCAGATATAGACAAACTTCGACCACATGGTGCTCACCGGCTTGAAACCGCCTGCACCTTTGAGTCTAGAAGGAAATCTAGCACTAAACTGGCGCTCATGACTGCACGCTTATCAAATATATGCTGTAGCTTCAGGAGCAGCAACAAAAGGAGACAAAATACAATGCTGTGTTTTTCTTCATGTAGTGGGCGTAGAAGCCCAGAAATTGTACCAACTATTCAAGATAGAATCGGAAGACAAGGACAAGATACAACCACTGATAGACATATTCGAGCATTATTGCCACGGCCACACAAATGTAACGGTGGTGCGCTACAAATTTAACTCGTTCAACCAGACGACTGAAGGCATAGATGCATACATCCGCAAACTGGAGCACCAAATCGTGTTATGTGACTATAAACAGTTGGAGGGTTCTATGCTTTGTGACAGGTTAGTTTGCGGCGTCAGAGACAATAAACTCCGAGACAGACTTCTGCAAACACCAAACCTAACACATCCTTTCCTTTACAGTTAGTGCCATTACGTCTGTGCCTGCCGGCAGGTTGTCTGTGAGCTGCTAGTCTGTGGTTACGAGGTACGACATGCTGCCTCAGTGTCCGAGTGCCGGGCTGGTATCAGTGAGGGCAACTGGCACTCAGGGTCCACCTGTTCCATGCAGTCATGTCCAGGTTCCTACAAATGCTATATTTATTTAGATAAATGATAGTTTTAATCTAGCTTCGTTTAGATTGAAGTAACTTTTATTATAACCGGTTAGCTTTTTGAGATATTTGAAATGAAGCATGCAAAATTCGTGTTGGGAGCAGCCCAAAGTGAGAACCGTTGGTACTAATGGTAGCATGACAAAACGCTGCACACCATAGCCTTCAGTAGTGGTAGGTTCTGTTAAGTGCACTTAACATTCCCTTCTCTACTCTACCAAATGCTTACTGAGTGCACTCTGATCTAAGTTACTTTGGATAACATCTCGGTGAGTGCTTTGGTTTCGAGAATTTGTTATTTCCATCGGACTATGCAGCTTTAATGTGTTAAATTCTAGGGCGCGTTGTGTATGTCGCTCCGGAATGCATTGGTCCTTTTGTTTCTTTGCTTGCTCTTAATCTCATTGTCAGTTGTTGTGTAACGTACGTATACAATATTAAGGTACAGAGCATGTCTACTTTTCTGGAAGAGCCTTACCTGCCGGTGCGTTGCGTGTTATTCCTAGTGGGTGCTGCATTGGGAATGAAACGAAGGTCAAGTCACAATAGTTAACTAATAAGATTAAAATAGTTGTAAATGTTAATAACTTGGACTTCAATTCCACATATTGAGAAACGTTATCCTCTCCTCTACTACACTGACAGGTTGCACCCCGGTAGTAGATGTAATACGCGTTTGGTAATTAAGATTATGTTTGTTTGTGAGAAGGTGTCTACCTTAAGACCTTTACGTGATCTTACTCCCAGACCTGCCCCAGCCTCACCGTGCCATTCGATACACTGAGCCACACGTGTATCAGCATCATCATCGTCATCATCGTCATCATTGCCATCATCGTCATCATCGTCATCATCCGCACCGTAGCCTCGTTATGACAACAGACGAGGCTGTGATGGGTGGGGGGGGGGGGTTGCTACGTGATGATAATTGCAGACCCGCGCCTGTTAACACACACGTCATTGAGCAGTTCCAGGGTCTATTTTAGCACCTGGCGCCCATTTTAACACTACTCCCACGGAAATAAAATAACAGGCAGCTCTTACACTACTATTGTACTATATATATATATATATATATATATATATATATATATATGTATGTTGGTATATAGATATTATCTATTTAGATATATACACATAAATGTAGATATGTACAGATATGTATAGATATATCTATATATAGATATATTTATATATAGGTATATAGATATATAGATATATAAATAGATGTGTAGACATGTATACATAGAGCCATGGAGACAGAGACGTAGCGACATATAGATATAAATAGATTTAGAATGATATATAGAGATATTTTGATGTATGTATAAAAACACGGATGCTCTGCCGCTGTGAGCACCCTATGTAATTACAAACCTCTCCCCCTTCATTTCACCTGTGATGCAATCAGTCTAACCAATTTAACCATGTCTGGAAAGAGGAAGGAAAACTAGTCACAAGGATGAACAGTGAATAAGTTGTGCTTTATTGGCAGCAACTCCTGTCATCCCCCTTACATGTGACCTAGCACCTGTACTCCTCATATACTGCCCACACTATGTCTCATTGTCACTTTAACCTGTATACTGAAAGCAGTGCCTACAGCCCATGGGACAGGAGTCCTATGGCTGTGTATACACTCAATTAGAATAGCTGAATTTTGATAGCATCAGACAGAGTGTCTGGGGTCCTGCTCTAGAGTAGGTCTGTCTCACTCAAGAGCCAGGATGAGAGTGATTCTCCTTCAGTGTGTCTGAAGCAAACTCATGAATAATTAATTAGCTGAGACTAGTGTGTGGTCAGGATAGGCCAAGGGAGTCAGGTGACCGGACATTCCCCAGCCAGCCAATGAGACACTCCCCCACAGACTGGGTGGGTGACCACCCCATTAGGGGCTGTCACTCAAACCAGCTGCAGGTGGTGTACTCCATACATATGCAAATTAGGCAGGTGGGTCAGTCGGGTGGTCTTGGGTGGACAGGATGTTGCAAACAGTTACAGATTTGTATTTAGTAAAATCATTCTTTTCCTCTTTTGTATTCTTTATGAACACATAGAGAACATTTCAACCATCATGTACTGTTTCTTGCAAAGGAGCTCTTTTCATTAACTCCAAACATCATATATAACAGATAGCTTACATCATTCAGGATCATGTACATTTCCATCAACTCCACTCATCATATATAACATATAGTTTACCTCACTCAGCATCATGTACCATGGGAGTTGAATTCTATTAGTTTTAGTTACTTTTAGTTTACATAACATAAGTCCCACTCCGACATCTAAGAATAATAATGCTCTCTTGCCAATATATAATTCTTAACCGAAAATCCGTATATTTTTACATATGGATGTATAAAT
The DNA here is from genome assembly GCA_030323885.1 of Branchipolynoe longqiensis. Classification (NCBI taxonomy): domain Eukaryota; kingdom Metazoa; phylum Annelida; class Polychaeta; order Phyllodocida; family Polynoidae; genus Branchipolynoe; species Branchipolynoe longqiensis. The sequence goes on from CM059189.1 coordinate 7,323,135, forward strand.
GTATGTATGCACTCATAGTCGCTGAGGCGATAGGTACAGAGATAGAGAGAGTTGGGCAAAGCTTTTATGTGTTAAATAACGAGGTACAAATTTGAAGAACGTAAAGTAAATTTGGCCGGGAAGGTTGACCATGTTTGTTAAGCCTGCTCGGCATCACGGTTCAGCACATTGTAATGTGCTGTTAAGCCTGCTCGGCATCACGGTTCAGCACATTGTAATGTGCTGTTAAGTCTGCTCGGCATCACGGTTCAGCACATTGTAATGTGCTGTTAAGCTGCCTCGGCATCACGGTTCAGCACATTGTAATGTGCTGTTAAGTCTGCTCGGAATCACGGTTCAGCACATTGTAATGTGCTGTTAAGCCGGGTCGGCATCACAGTTCAGCACATTGTAATGTGCTGTTAAGCCTGCTCGGCATCACGGTTCAGCACATTGTAATGTGCTGTTAAGCCTGCTCGGCATCACAGTTCAGCATATTGTAATGTGCTGTTAAGTCTGCTCGGCATCACGGTTCAGCACATTGTAATGTTCTGTTAAGCCGGGTCGGCATCATGGTTCAGCACATTGTAATGTGCTGTTAAGCCTGCTCGGCATCACGGTTCAGCATATTGTAATGTGCTGTTAAGCCTGCTCGGCATCATGGTTCAGCACATTGTAATGTGCTGTTAAGCCGGGTCGGCATCACAGTTCAGCACATTGTAATGTGCTGTTAAGCCTGCTCGGCATCACGGTTCAGCACATTGTAATGTGCTGTTAAGCCTGCTCGGCATCACGGTTCAGCACATTGTAATGTGCTGTTAAGCCTGCTCGGCATCACAGTTCAGCATATTGTAATGTGCTGTTAAGCCTGGTCGGCATCACGGTTCAGCACATTGTAATGTGCTGTTAAGTCTGCTCGGCATCACAGTTCAGCATATTGTAATGTGCTGTTAAGCCGGGTCGGCATCACAGTTCAGCACATTGTAATGTTCTGTTAAGCCGGGTCGGAATCACGGTTCAGCACATTGTAATGTGCTGTTAAGCCGGGTCGGAATCACGGTTCAGCACATTGTAATGTTCTGTTAAGCCGGGTCGGAATCACAGTTCAGCATATTGTAATGTGCTGTTAAGCCGGGTCGGAATCACGGTTCAGCACATTGTAATGTGCTGTTAAGCCGGGTCGGAATCACGGTTCAGCACATTGTAATGTGCTGTTAAGCCGGGTCGGAATCACAGTTCAGCACATTGTAATGTGCTGTTAAGCCGGGTCGGCATCACGGTTCAGCACATTGTAATGTTCTGTTAAGCCGGGTCGGCATCACGGTTCAGCACATTGTAATGTTCTGTTAAGCCTGCTCGGCATCACGGTTCAGCACATTGTAATGTGCTGTTAAGCCGGGTCGGAATCACAGTTCAGCACATTGTAATGTTCTGTTAAGCCGGGTCGGCGTCACGGTTCAGCACATTGTAATGTGCTGTTAAGCCTGCTCGGCACCATGGTTCAGCACATTGTAATGTGCTGTTAAGCCTGCTCGGCATCACGGTTCAGCACATTGTAATGTTCTGTTAAGCCGGGTCGGCATCACAGTTCAGCACATTGTAATGTTCTGTTAAGCCGGGTCGGCATCACAGTTCAGCATATTGTAATGTGCTGTTAAGCCGGCTCGGAATCACGGTTCAGCACATTGTAATGTTCTGTTAAGCCGGGTCGGCATCACGGTTCGGCACATTGTAATGTGCTGTTAAGCCTGCTCGGCATCACGGTTCAGCACATTGTAATGTGCTGTTAAGCCTGCTCGGCATCACGGTTCAGCACATTGTATGTTTGTTGGGGTGGTGGTTGTTGTTTTTGTGTGTGTGTGTGGTGTTGTTGTTGTGTGGTGTTGTTGTTGTTTGTTGGTGGTGTTGTTGTTGGTGTTGTGTGGTGGTTTTGTTGTGTGTAAGCCTGCTCGGCATCACGGTTCAGCACATTGTAATGTGCTGTTAAGATGCCTCGGCATCATGGTTCAGCACATTGTAATGTGCTGTTAAGCCTGCTCGGCATCACGGTTCAGCACATTGTAATGTGCTGTTAAGCTGCCTCGGCATCACGGTTCAGCACATTGTAATGTGCTGTTAAGCTGCCTCGGCATCACGGTTCAGCACATTGTAATGTGCTGTTAAGCCTGCTCGGCATCATGGTTCAGCACATTGTAATGTGCTGTTAAGCCTGCTCGGCATCACGGTTCAGCACATTGTAATGTGCTGTTAAGCCTGCTCGGCATCACGGTTCAGCACATTGTAATGTGCTGTTAAGCCTGCTCGGCATCACGGTTCAGCACATTGTAATGTGCTGTTAAGCCTGCTCGGCATCATGGTTCAGCACATTGTAATGTGCTGTTAAGCCTGCTCGGCATCACGGTTCAGCACATTGTAATGTGCTGTTAAGCCTGCTCGGCATCACGGTTCAGCACATTGTAATGTGCTGTTAAGCTGCCTCGGCATCACGGTTCAGCACATTGTAATGTGCTGTTAAGCTGCCTCGGCATCATGGTTTGGCACATTGTAATGTGCTGTTAAGCCTGCTCGGCATCACGGTTCAGCACATTGTAATGTGCTGTTAAGCCGGCTTGGCATCACGGTTCAGCACATTGTAATGTGCTTTTAGGCCAGCTCAGCATCACGGTTCAGCACCAGCATGGTACCGCTGACAGCACGACTTAATATCCTACTCAGCCTCATTGAGACAGGGGCGGAGAGGAGTCACGGAAGAGGAGGTGGGTTGTGTGCAGGTGCGGCGACCTTGGACTCTAGTTAGAGGGCAGGAGGGCACACTCAGGTGGTGATAGGGGTACAGGAAATGGGAGAGAAGATGATGGAGAAAGTGATGTGTGTGACGATGGAGGTGGTGGCCAGTTAAAGTAGTCTAAGGTGCCAGCAAATGTATTGGCATGTATGCAGAAGGATATCGACTTTGTTGGTTTGTTGGGGCGGTGCACCCTGGCAACATATGAGGTCATATCAGGAGAGGTACCAATGTGCGATAGCGTTCATTCATTGCAATTTTATAGTGCTGCTCCACTGGACGACTGAGCTTCTGGCATCATTACCTGATGTCCTACTCAGTCGCATTTTCCTGATACTGAGCAAACCAATCCTTACTTTAATCTAGTTATGCACAGCGACAGGCTCGGTAGCGACAACTATCTATTGTATAAGGCATTGGTTTAACTTTGTTGGTTGGATGCTTGGTTCGAACCCATGACCGGCCATACGTAGGGAGTCGGTCAATGGTCTTAGCAATTCGGTCACACCGTTCAGATCGCGACATTTAAGTGTTATCCGGGCTATCCGGACTGCACTTCGTCCACACCTCTCTCTATCTCCTCTCCGCTGGCCTTGCTCCTCCTTGATATGTCTGAAAAGAGTTCCAGGAGGGGGAGCCCGCCAGCATTTCACTTTCTACTCTTACTCTGTCCGTGTCTTTGGCTCGCCGACTGGTCACCATAGAGCAAATAGACACGGTCCTTTGACTCGACTCTCCTCATTTCTCTGTCCTAGACTCTACCCTTTTTTTTTCTCCCAGGCATACTCCTCACCCTGACGAGGGGAGTTGTGTGCTTGGGTGGGGCCCTTTACCTTTACGTTTCTCGCTTTGTTCTCGCTGCTGGACCCACCACTGGACCCATCTTTACTCGCCCTTCCTCGAAACCCTTGCTGCTGTATCTTGGATACAAGTGCTGTGCTACCGCCGGACCGGAGTGATCTGGACCGCCCCAATGACTCATCGTTTAATTGTTGTAAAGACATCCCCGCAGCTTCTACAACCGTCCCACCAGAAGATTATTCTTCAACCAAAGATTGGGCCGATTTATCGGAGCTTCTCTATAATGTTGCAGTTCTGCAACCAGTAACCGTCATAAGGTTACAAACAACCCAGAAGTCAAGCCAAAGGTGTGTAGAATTATTGCTGAAAAGAGACAATGTGATAGGATTAGTAAGTAATCAGTTATACCTCATGAAGAACACTTTAAAAAGAAAGCTGTCAGCCCTCAAAAGTTCAGTTCCCAGCCTAGATATCCATACAATTTGTGTATGGGAGAAACTAGAAAATAAATACAAAGTAAACGTCCATCCTTGCAGCTGTTGAAGTTGAATTTGTTTGCATAGTGAGGTGCCCCGGCCTCCCAGATGAATGGCCACATACAGAGGCAGGCGTTATAAGGTTGATTACATCGGATAGCCTAGATAGTAAAATGGTTAGGACGATAGCCGCAGAAGTATGAGTCGCATTCTAGACTCAATGTTTCCCATTTATAAAAATCACCCTTCACGACACTGGTGCTCTAACCAGGATTCTGTTTGCTCCGCACTGTCTAGTATTGAAGCATACCTCTGTATGTACTGTACATGCGCTGTCTGGATATTTTAAATTGTATTATGAGACTTATAATTCCAGGGGAACGAGCCTAGTGCAGTTTGAATATATCTAAAGTTAGCCACTTTATAATGAAAGTTACTTAAACTACTACTAAGTAGATTATAACAATGAACCTAATATATTTATTTTAGAAATATGGCAGAAACTCGATATCACGTAACCGTAAGATATGTATCTGTTCAAAATGCAGAATGGTGTGTGGTTGGTGGGGTTATGTGTGTGGTGTGGAGCATGTGCAGCCATGTGGTGGCTGCAGCGTGGATTAAAGTTGCATAGTCCGATGGTTTAGAATTTCTGTATGTTTTCTGAAATAAATATATTAGATCGATCAATACTATCTACTTTACATTAGTTCAAAGTTACTTTTATTTTAAATGGTAAACTTTTGAGATATTTTGAGTGCAAACATGGAAAATTAATTTGGCAAGCTTGCCAAAACTCTGACACCATAGACTTCTGAGGTAACAGGTTCTGTTAAATTCACTCAGTATTGCCTTCTACGCAGAAACAAATGCTTAATAAGTGCATCAGTATCTAAGTTAGATATGTCAAATCAAATCTAGATAATTGGTTTGGTTTTGAAAATTTGATATTTCATCGGACTATGCAGCTTTAAGGATGCAGTGCTTGGCGCTAACAGGCTGAACAGCCTGTTGAGGCTGTCTTCTTTAACCAGCACGCCCCCGTCCCGTAACTGGCCGGCTTCACCTGCAAACGGGTCAGGTGAGCTCGGTCCTGAGATTAGACCACGAGTAAAGTAGACGTCAAAGGCCCGTAATCTGGGTGTGGGGTGTGGGGGGGGGGGGGCTGAAAGTAGGGCTGCCTCCATTGCACCATAACACCCAGAATCTCTGTTGAGGCCCTAGCCTTCGGCTTAATTAACTGACTCCAAGTCGACTCCAACATCCAGCACCTCCTTCCGCATGTCCAAAAAGACCTGCCAGCTTCTTTTTGTGCCGCCCTGAAAGCCCAAAATGGAGGTACACAATAATGCCGCCACCAGCCCGCACTCCCATCCCCGTTGCACTAACAACTCCTTAACCATTCTCTCTTGGAACTGTGCCAGACTGAAATCCAAGATAGCTCTTCTTGGCAACACCTTAAAAAGAGAGAAAATTGACGTCACACTTCTCCAAGAAACCTTCCTCATCGATCCACCCATATCAAAGGCTACACCACATACCACATCCCCGCAGTAAGACCCGCAACAGCAGGGAGACCCTCACGAGGAACCACCACATTAAGCACCCACATCCACTCCACCAAGATCCCACCCAACAGATTCAACCCTCATGCTGACACCCTTCGCATATGTCTCCACCTAGCACACTCCATCATGGATGTATACTACATTTACAATCCTGTCAACACTACTTATACTCTAAACCATATCTTCCGGGCCCTCGGCAATGGCACAGATCACCAAGTTGTCATGGGAGACGTTAACACGCACCACTCCTCCTGGGGACGCAACAACATCGATTCCCCTCGAGGCTGTGTCCTCCTAGCATAGATCCTCGACTCAACATCCCATTCTATCCTCAACGATGGCTTGCCTACCTACAGAGCAAGCCCATCAATCGATCTCTGCATCACCTACTCCTGCCTTGCAGCCGCAGCTTCCTGGGAGCTCACAACACTATACTCAGACCACCACACAGCTCTCCACCACACCAATGCACCCAAAGTCACCCACCCCCCACCATCACCCAGATTCAACCTAAACCATGCCGAGTGGGCAACCTTCAGCCATCGTCTAAAAAACTTAATAGATCTGAACCCACGGACCACATGTGATGAGTTCACAACACTCATTTACCAAGCAATGACAGACACCATAAAGCAAACCATCTACTGTAACCACACTGGCCGCACCACCTCCAATGCAATGAGGAGAGCAAAAAGATCCTGCAACAAAACTCCTCTATAAGCTATGCACGAACCCCAACCGAGGCACTGAGAATCTTGTTAAAATAGCCACCAGTTTGGCCAAAGATGTCGAGCTTGCCGAATCGGACAGGAAGTGGAAAGTCTGGTGTACCAAAATAAACTCACACCACCTCCAGACAACTCTGGCACAAACTGAACAGCATCCAGGGGAGACTCATCCCCCCCCCCCCCCACCCTACTCTACTCACACCCTCGCCAAATTGCAGCAGAACACAACAAAAAGTTCACAGACACAACAAAAAGTTCACAGACAGAACAGACCCTGCAATCAACCAACAAGTGCTCACCAACCCACCAACAAGCGCTCACCAGGAACTCCGCCTGGAGAGCCGACCTCATAGACATATCAATAGCCACAACATCCACCCATAATCTTGACCCCCCACCTGGCCAGGGCTGAGCTTGACTGCGCCCTAGGCACCATCACAAAGAAGACAACCCCAGGAGACGACAGAGTCCCTAACACTGCATGGACAAAGTTATCTGCCACTAACAGGGAAACTCTCCTCCCCCTCCTCGACAATATCTGCTACAATGTGGACATACCCCAATCTTGGAAGGATGCTGATATCATCCCCATCCCCAAGAAAACCCCGGGCGAAGTCAGACCCATCTCCCTTCTCCAATCCCTCAGGAAGGTTAGCGAAAGAATCATCCTCGCCCATCTCCAGATGGTCACAGAAGACCCCACCACTGGCCTAGGAGGACGAGGCATCCAGCACGCCATCGCCACCCTCATTCAGAGCATTTCCTATGCCCTCGTAATGGACACAAGACAGCAACCACCTTCCTTGACCTCGAAAAAGCCTTTGAGCTTATCGACCACACCATCACTATCGACTACAGGCGAGCCAGGGTACGTGTCCAAGGCACCTCTTCTCCCTACCTCCAACTAAAAAATGGCATTCCCCAGGGTGCAGTGCTCAGCCCCATCCTCTTCAATGCAGTGATGGCATCTCTCGTGTGGAGGCTTAAACAAGAACTAGCCACCCAAGAGATCACAGATGCAACCACAGTCTGCTACGTAGAAGACATCGCCATCACCTGCTCCCATGCGATCAACGCACAGGATCTCGATGAGCAGGTGCTCCACTATGTAGGAAACACCTGCCGCGACCTTGGACTAAAAATCTCCCCCACCAAGACCAAGATCATGCACATGTTCAGAGGTCAACCACTTCGCCCCCTCTACCTAGATGGATCCCCTATCGAATGGGTCTCCACCTTCGACTACCTAGGTATCCGTCTAGACCGAGACCTGATCATGAGAGCTCTCTGCCGGCATCTGGCCACCGGAATGACCAACAGACTCCTCCTCATGAAGAGGATCTCCGGCTGCTCCTGGGGTGCCCCGGACGGTGTACTTGCACTGTTCTACCACCAGGCAGTCCACTCCCTCTTCGACTACGCCATGCCCACACTCGCTCTCACAGCCCTCGGGCTTGACAACCCCCAAACTCGACTACCCAAGAACAAGATCTTCCTGAACGAGTTCCGGAAACTTGAGAACATCCAACACCGGGCTGCCAGGCTTGTCCTCCGTGTTCCCAGCACCACCAGGATTGAGATCCTCCTCCTTGAATCCGGCCTCCCTCCCCTCCACCTCCGAGGCAAACAACTTCTCACTACCCACCTCACAAGAACCCTCTCCTCAGGCCTTTCACCAACAATCCGCAGAGCCGTGGCCTACCTCCGAGATGGGACCCGCGGTCACCCTCACATCTACCACCTAAAGGATGCCATCACCACCCTCAAGGACTCCCATGGACTCCACATTGTAGACTCCGCCCTCAGCTCTCACAAGCCACCATGGGTGTCCATCCCAGTGGAAACCCGAACCACCAACCTAGTTGCTGCCAAGGCAGCTTACACCACTCCAGAACTCCACTCCCTGGCTCTCGAGGCCATAACTCATGCGAAGGTGGACTTTCCCCTTGCAAAGACGGTCTACACCGATGGCTCCCTTAACCCAACATCAGGTAGAGCCGGAGCCAGAAGCTTCATCCCCTTCTCCAACACAAAGAACACCACCAGGGTGTCAGACTTTGCTTCCACTCTCGATACCGAGCTCGCCGCCATTCACTTGGCCCTCGAAGACCTCCACAACTCAAGTGCCATCATCATTACCAACTCTCTGAATGCCATCAAAGAGATTGCCTGCCCAAATGCCTGACACTCCCTTGCCGACGCGATCCAGATTATTATCTTGACCAGACATCAGGCACACCTCAACACAATCCTGCTATGGGTCCCCTCACATTTAGGTAATGACCAGGCCGACTGTGCCGCTCTAGCTGGTGCCAACCGAGCAGACGTGGAGACAGCCATCCTTCCATCCATCACCAAACTGACCGCCGCCGCTTCTCGAGCCACCACCAAACTCGCCACACAGAAGGAACAAGAATGAGCCACACAGAAGGAACGAGCCACACAGAAGGAACAAGTACGGAACCCTTATTCAATAAGCTGGCTCTGGTACACCCTGGTCAGAACGAACATCCCCCCCAACCAGTCGGCCTTCCTGCTTCTACCCAAATCGCCGTCAACTGCTTCAGGACTGGCTATCGCCGTTGGATTGATGTCCCCAACCTCCAGCGCTGTCCCTGCAGAACTAATATCTTCAATGTGGCCCACATACTCACCTCATGGGGCACCGTCGACAGATCTGCCATCAGTGACTTCATGGAGGATGCTGAGCGCCAACTCAGTGACAATAGGGCCACTCTGGCTATCCTCTCCAGGATTTCCAAGTCATCCTGGAATGGACTTGCTCACTTCTACCGCCAGACCCCACATCATCGCCATAGCTGACTTGACACCACTACCAACCAACCACTAATTTTCACTAAAAACGAACAGGTGCCTAACTAATCCCATCCTCACTTCACTTCTTCCTCTGGCCTTGGCCGGACTTACTGTGCATACTGGTGAATCTGGAGGGACTGAAGTTTGGATCCTGGTCCAGTCAAACCAATGACTTATAAAGGTACCTGTTGCTGCTCGGCGCTTGGCATTATGAGATCAGGACAGGGACTGGGCGCACAGTGTCAGAATAATGTGACTGTGTGGGACATCAGGGCATGGTGCCGGTGGCCTGATTTCTCAGTGGGGCAGCACTATAAAGTCACCATGAGTGTGCACTGTCACAAGTCGGTGCACGTCCTGTTATGGCCTAGGGTCTTACTGGGGCATAAACCTACACCAACCACCCAGCCTCCCCCAACTGTGGTTGGGCTCTTAGGCTGCCTGTTTCCTTCCTTTCCCCCCCCTCCCCCCTTTCCCCCCTTCCCCCCCCCCCCCCAATTCCTCTGATCACTACCCATCGGAAGCCAACTCCCGACCACATGGGACTGCTTTCAGCGGTGCCCATTCAGTGCTGCAGATTTGCATCCTTCAGCTCACCAATGAGACTGAAAACTCCCCAAAAACAAGCCTCCATTGTATGCCGGACCAGCCTGAACCGCCGCATTACACGTGATATATGATGCCTTTCACAGCTGCTCTGGTGTCGGCTCACCCTCACTCACCCTCACTCACCCTCAAACACCCTCACTCACACGCCACACACCCCACACCTCCCTGACGCCACACATACCCCCGTCCACCAGACGGGATGGCCGAATGAGTTGAGCGTTCGTCCCCCCTTTTGGTAGATCGTGGGATTCGAACCCACGTGTTCAAACCCTGGTCGAGTCAAATAATGACTTAACAAGTTATACTTGTCGCTTCCTAGCCAGGTGCTCGCCATCATTAGGATAGGGCAAGTACTGGCTGGCTCAGTATCAGGATACTGTGACTGAGTGGGATATCAGGTCATGGTGCTGGTGACCTGGACTCAGTGGGGCAACACTATAAAGTCGCCATGAGTGAATTTCGTCACAAGTCAGTACCCGTTCTGATATGAGCTTAGCACACTCGACACACACACCCCACACACGACACGACACACCCCAATCAGACATAGAAACCTCAGACAGTGATATAACCAGGTCACATACCCGTCACACACCCCGCCACGCATCCTGGTATACCCCACACAACCCGGTCACACACACATACCTCAGAAAGTTATATACCCCGTCACACACCCACCTAAGACAGTCATATACCCCACTACATAGCCATCACACGACTGTCACACCCCCGCCACACACCCGCCACCATCCTGCCACCCATCGGTCCGGCCACACACCTCACACAATCATATATCCCGCCACACACCTACCACACCACCATCACACCCCCACCACACACCCATCACACCCACCGTCATTCACTCATTACACACACACACCTCACACACTGTCACATAGCCAGTCACAGACTCACCACGCACCCTTCAACACTCCTACTGCGCACACGACCTGTGCCACACACCCCCTGCCGCCATACACCCGACCATGCAACCTACGCCTCGTTAAGTTGTCGGCCTTACCGGCCGTAAACCCTGGAACCACAACATGTGCCGAAAACTTTGCATTCCACTCCTGTCTACTTCGGCATTCAAAAACGTCCTTATATTTTGCCGGATTGGATGGTCGAGTGGGTACAGCGCCCCCTTCCTACGCGGGAGTTAAACGGGGTTTTTATTCTAGACTAGACAAAATAAGACTTAGTACATTGATGCGTGTCGCTCCTTTACCTGACGGTCATCCGAGTGGGCAGCACTATAAAACTGCATGAGTGCAGACGACCACACCTCGGTACCTATCCTGATGTTGCTAGGAGACTCACCATCGCGATCCAAAGGACGCGGAGGGAGGGGTAGGGTGTGATCATTGGAATTGGCTGCACCCTCCGCAGCAGCCCTCCACAGCCCCCCACCCCCCCCCCCCCCCCCCCCCCCACATCCGCACCTATTGTGCCAGTCTGCACGAAGGCACGTGTGGTGAAAAACGCGTTGCGCTCATTGCCGTCGTGCTGCCAGCTGTGTTATATGTGGGATGACGTCACACTGACACACTGAAGGGTGACGTCACACTTAGGATACAATGAGTGGGAGAGATGGTAGGGACTGCTCGTCCAGGGTTATGATGTAAGTTGTAACTTATATGCTCCGTCTCTGGATGCGGATCATTAGCTGTGTGTGGTAGTTTACCCGTGGTGTGTGTACAATTGTCGCCTGGTGAAGCAGTAAAGGGACAATAACTATAGGAATGCCACCCACACAGGCAATGTCCAGTCCGTTCCATGCCTGGCTGGATCCATCTCCATCTATCAGAGAGACTCCATCCGGTAATAGATTCAATCCCTTGAATGGATTCAGATCGAGGCCAGCAAATGTCGGTTGTTACCTGTCAAAAGCACTGTGAGATTGAATGTCTATAATTGAAGGCCAATTGTAGACAATAACGAGGAATGGTGGGAGGTAGAGGCGGCTGGCAGAGTTGCAACCATCACAGAACAACAAACAGCACAAAACATCACTGACACACATTCTTGTAAGAGCGTCAGTTACTGAGTTTGAAAACGGCCGAAGAGTGGAGGTGTACTTCACTGGAAGATTCTTATGGCGTCGGGAAAACCTGCAACTTTTTGAAATTCAATATAGGTTTTGAAGGGCCTTGAAAGTAGTTGGAAATCAAACCTTTTTCACGGGTTCACAAAGTTACAGAAACTCATGGACGGCAATTAGGTGATGGTTTTGTCATTTCATATTTAATACATTTTAATGTAAGCATATTATTGTAGCCAAAAGTGAGAAATACCACCTACAAACCGACAACATATTCACCAAATTAATTAAATATTAAAGTACTGCAAAATGGCGGGTCATCATCCTGGAAATACAACTCGAGCAGCAAATGGACGCTATGGATATATATTAGTAAAATATTGAATGTTTCCTAGAAAATCAGCCGTCGGGGCTATAAGTTATAACCATTGTACAGGTTTTGCGATACTATCGGGTAGGGGGGGGGGAGTTTTAGCTATTAGGAGAAACGTGTCTGTACAATTAGAACTTCATCGGACGATAACAAGGTATTTTGGGGTCTAATCACAAGGTTAATTTAGAAATGGATGGCTTAATGTGTAAAGTGTTTTAATTGGAGTGAATAAATACATATTAATAAACACCTCTAGGCACACACATGTTTGTGTATAGATGTGCATGCTATATAGGTAGTATATACGCGTATATGCTGGTGTAGGCACCCGCGGGCATTGACGAATGTATATATGACCTGGTCATATTCGGGGCGTTTCGAACGCGCCGGCTCCATGCTAAGCATTATGCACCCGCAGCTCGCTAGGCGGCGTGCCGGTAGTCGTATATAACCAAGGCGCTCGGCCGGCCCGGCGCCCACCTGATACGCACCCAGCCTGCGTGCCGGTCAGCTCACCTGAGAAAAACTGCACCCATCTGCACCGGCTGCTGTCAGCGGTCGACCGCTCCTGTCACCTTACGCACTCCATTGGTTGGTAGCTGTCACTTGTCGGCTATTGTCTTTAGACATATGCCGAAGGACTTTTGTGCACCGTGTGGCTATATACACCCTGCGCCCATTAACGACGGGTGCACTCGACGCCCTGCACGGACTCGTCGTGCTACGCGTCAGAGCGAGGAAATGATGGAAAAGGAGAAATTGAAGTCGGAGAAGTTGTTGGAGCCTGCTAAGGCTAGTTTGGTCGTACCGGTCGTCTTGGACGACCCCCTGAGTGACGACGAGCGGTAATTGCTTGAACGTTTACGGGGTTTGGAGAAAAAGAAGAGGAAAGCGGTGATAGCAGAGAAGACTATAGCAATTGAAAGAGAGCTATCATTAATGTCATTGGGAGGTGCGGACAGGAGTGCGTCACGGGACAGCGGTGGCGGGCGGAGCAGGTCGGGCGGCAGGCGAGGGGGCGTGTCGAGAGGGCGGCGGGGGAGCCATTCATTGAGTCGCTGTCGGAGTGTCTCCAGTGCCGGTGGTCGGAGCGTTTCGGGCGATGGAGGGGGGGGTGCGTGCAGGGACCGCACCGCCTCGTCAGGCAAGCGCCGGGAGTCGGGGTCGCCGGGCGCGCACCGGCGGTCAAGGACGCCGGTGCTGGAGACGAGCAAGTCGGAGCTGCGACGAGGCAGGAGTCCTTCGAGGCGTCGTAGGCGCCATAGGCACTGCAGTTGTTCGTCGTCTTCGTCCTCAGACAGGACGCGTAGTCGCGAGAGGCGACTCAGAAGTAAGTGGTCCATAAAACGCTTCACAGAGGATAAGAAGGTTGTTCGTAAGTTGAATTGTTACGAGCTAATTGAGGCGAACTGTCATTGGATGCTGCATACTAAGGATACGAGCATTAGAGACTACAAGCGTTTTGTTCGTCATATCGCTTATCTGGCGGGTAGAGCTAAAACTGATAAGTTTGTGAATGCTGCGCATGTGAACTATGATGTTGGTGTTCGTCGCTTGGCGGCGGAGGATGGTTATTCGGCGTTTAACCCGGGGAATTCTGAACTGAATCTACGATACTATGGATTTGATTGTCTGAAGACGAACACTTATAGTCAGTCGAAGAGGGGGGGCGATTCAAAGCAGTACACGAAAGAGGGTGTGCGACCTTGTTATGGTTTCAACAGTGAAGATGGGTGTTCGAGGGACGAACAGACATGTCGGTTTGGCCATTGGTGCGGCAAGTGCGGGGCGAAGTCGCACCGGCGCGATAAATGTAGGAAAGATTGATGTGGGGTCGGGCGCACCGGTGTTGATGGAAGCGAGTTGACGGACGCTCATAAGGACCGGCGGTGGGCGGAGCCGTTGATTGATTGCTCAATTGGGCAAGGCGAGTCGGGGGGCGTGGCGGCTCTGGATAGTCGGGTCACGCACTCCCCGCTGATTGATTGCTCGACTGGTCGTGACGTGCCGGGGGGCGTTGCAACTCAAGTGGGTGGCACCGCGCACTCTGGCCCCGTTGCATTGGTGTTCAGAGTGATAGTAGTAATAAACTGTATTATCCACACCTGGTTTTGTGTCGTCCTTAGCGGGTCTACAGGTAGTATATACGCGTATATGCTGGTGTAGGCACCCGCGGGCATTGACGAATGTATATATGAGCTGGTCATATTCGGGGCGTTTCGAACGCCCCGGCTCCGTGCTAAGCATTATGCACCCGCCGCTCGCTAGGCGGCGTGCCGGTAGTCGTATATAACCAAGGCGCTTGGCCGGCCCGGCGCCCACCTGATACGCACCCGGCCTGCGCGCCGGTCAGCTCACCTGAGAAAAACTTTTGTTTATTTTGATTCGGCGGTTATGCCAGCCAGATACGGTATTCAGAGTGATAGTAGTAATAAACTGTATTATCCACACCTGGTTTTGTGTCGTCCTTAGCGGGTCTACACACAGGTATACCTATGTGTGGGGGACACCTGGGACGGTTTGGGTTCCGAGCTGTTTGTGGGTGCGGCTTCGTTAGATGTTCAACACATGTTTGTGTATAGATGTGCATGCTATATACACAGGTATACCTATGTGTGGGGACAACTGGGGCGGTTTGGGTTGCAGGCCCTTTGTGGGTGCGGCTTCGTTAGATGTTCAATACATGTTTGTGTATAGATGTGCATGCTATATACACAGGTATAACTATGTGTGGGGGACACCTGGGCCGTATGCACGAATCGGGGTTAGGACCGTAACCGCGGCTAGGCTAGCTCCACAGGCTAAATGTCAGTAATTGCATACCGATTTCTCACATTTAGCCGTGTGGAGCTAGCCTAGCCGCGGTTACGGCCCTAACCCCGATTCGTGCATACGACCCCAGGGGCAGTTTGTGTTCCGGGCTGTTTGTGGGTGCGGCTTCGGTAGATGTTCAACACATGTTTATGTATAGATGTGCATGCTATATACACAGGTATACCTATGTGAGGGGGACACCTGGGGCGGTTTGGGTTGCACGCCCTTTGTGGGTGCGGCTTCGTTAGATGTTCAGCATGTGTTTGTGTTTAGATGTGCATGATATATACACAGGTATACCTATGTGAGGGGGACACCTGGGGCAGTTTGGGTTGCGGGCCTTTGTGGGTGCGGCTTCAGTTAGATGTTCAGCACGTGTTTGTGTTTAGATGTGCATGCTATATACACAGGTATACATAGGTGTGTGACACCTGGGACGGTTTGGGTTCTAGGCTGTTTGTGGGTGTGGCTTCGTTAGATGTTCAGCAAGTGTTTGTGTATAGATGTGCATGCTATACACACAGGTATACATAGGTGTTGTGTAACCTGGGACGGTTTGGGTTCTGGGCTGTTTGTGGGCGCAGCTTCGTTAGATGTTCAGCATGTGTTTGTGTATAGATGTGCATGCTATACACACAGGTATACCTATGTGTGCGGGACACGTGGGGCGGTTTGGGTTGTGAGCCGTTTGTGGGTGCGGCTTTGTTCGATGCTCAGCTGGTGAAAGCTACAGAAGGCGGTGCGTGTGACACCCGAGACCAGGTCCATTAAATGCTTGGTATGGATGCTGCCCCGGAGGTCGGGCGGGACCAGCGTGTATGGGGGGCGGTCAATGGGATACCTGCGTGATGCGACTGTATGCACTACCCTACGCTCGGCCTGTGGCTACTCCCAGGCTCACATGTAATGTCGCCCCTCGAGCAGCTACCCAGCGCCTGCTGCCAGTGGTGTACC
The DNA here is from genome assembly GCA_030323885.1 of Branchipolynoe longqiensis. Lineage (NCBI taxonomy): Eukaryota > Metazoa > Annelida > Polychaeta > Phyllodocida > Polynoidae > Branchipolynoe > Branchipolynoe longqiensis. The sequence goes on from CM059189.1 coordinate 7,339,080, forward strand.
ACTGGCAGCAGGCGTGTTGCCGCTTAAGCCCGAGTTGCCTGGTGTGGAGTGCCTGTGTGCAGGTAGAGCTAGCCGGGTCGCCACTTTTTTTACATTCCAACACTCCCGTTGCATATCACCCCAACCCACCCACTCCAGCCCACACAACCATACACCCCCCCCCCCCCACACACACACATATGCATCGCCTGTCACTCTGCGTCTTCTCACCCAGCAGTTATAGACCCAGCTACTCTGATCCCATGCACACGCCTTTCCTTGTTCTTCTATTTCTCCCTCCACCCTCCCTCCACCCTCCCTCCACCCTCCCTCCACCATCCCATCTTGTGGTCCCTTCCTTTCCTCACCCCTCTACATCTACCACTCCCTCGACTCCCTCCAAATCTGACCTTCCTCTTTCTGCTTGGCTCTCCCCTCATCGATAACAGTGTTTTCCCCACCTCTTTCCTCCTCTGTTCTCCCCCTCCTCTAGTCCCCTCGTCCCTCTTCCGTCCCCTCGACCCTCCTCTCTTCCGTCCCCTCGTCCCCCTCTCTTCCGCCCCCTCGTCCTTCCACTCTCCCCTCCTCTCCCCCTCTCTCCCCTCTCTCCCCTCTCTCCCCCCCCCACTGCCCCCCCCCCCTCTGTCCCCCCTCCTCTGATATCCTCTCCCCCTCTCTCTCCCCTCCTCTCTGTCATCTTCTCTCTCCCCCTCTCCCCTCCTCTCCCCCTTCCTCTCTTCCCCTCTGTATCCCATCTCCCCTCTCTCTCCCCTCCTCTCTCCCTCCTCTCTCCCCCTCTCCTCTCTCCTCTCCCCTCTCTCCCCCTCTCCCCCCTCTCCTCTCCCCCTCTCCTCCACTTTCCTCTCTCCTCTCTCTCCTCTCTCCCCTCTCTCCTCTCCCTCCTCTCTCTCCTCTCTCTCCTCTCTCCATCCTCATCCTCTCTCTTCTCCTCCTCTCCTCTCCCCCCTATCTTTTCTCTCTCCTCCGATCCATCTCCCCTCTCCTGCCCTCCTCTCTCCTTCCATCTCTCTCCCTCCTCCCCTCCTCCCCCTCCTCCCTTCTCCACTTTTTCCATCTTGTCCTACCTGCTTCCACCACCAACGCCCCCGTCTTGCTCCAGTGCACATCTGAATACACACGTCTCGATTAACCCCCGAAGCTCTCCCGTTACCACTGCATCCTTCCGCTCCCTTTCACCGCTCTCCTCCCCTCTACCGTCATCCTCCCTCTCTTCCACCCTCCACCCTACCATCCTCCCTCCCCTCCACCCCCACCCTCCCTCCACCCTCCACCTATCTCCACCTTGCCCTACGCTGCACCGCTCAACCCACCCAGCCGGCCGTACCACCCGGCCCCACGCCGCTACCTGTGAGCCCCAGTCGGCGGGAATTACCGCAGGCACAGGGCGCGCCTTACCTACTGGAGAGTCGCGTGCTCACCTGTGACGTGCCCGCCTACCAGGCTGAGCACGCCTGGAGGAAGGCGGCGGTGGTAGGAGGAGGAGGATGCCAGTGTCGTGCTGGAGGAGGGGGGGGGGGGGGGGGCTGAGGGGGCTACATGCAGCATGATGTGCCTCCCCAGGCCCTGAGGGGGAGAGCGTGGCGCGATAAGTGAGCGCTTGTTGGATGCAGGAAGTATGGGGAGGGCAGCCCTGGAGTAGCGTGGAGTACCGAGCAGCCACCGTCTGGAGGAGGAGCGTGTACACTCGCACACATTACCGCACACCTGGACCCTGCACCTGGAGCGCGTCCTGGTGTCTGCCCGCCGCCCGTCCGCCGGGGGTGACCGCGGCGGCCATGACCTCTCCGACCGGTCACCATGGAGGAGCTTGTCCCCACGGCGTGTCGCCACCAGGTGGAGGTGCTGCTCGCCTGGGTATCTGACTGGACCACCTGGCTGTTCGGCCCCGAGGTCCTGGAGGTCGGGGCCGCCGGATCCGAGGAGCAGGACGCAGGTGCCGCCGGCCCCGCCGCCGCCTCCGCCGCCACCGTCGCACCCTTCGCCTCCGCAGGAGGAAGGAGTCCTGCCGCCTGTCCTACAGGGCAACAGAGCCAGGTTAACGATGCCGGTGTAAGTCCCCCCCCCCCTCCCTGAGGCGCCTCTGCCATCACGGTTACCTTTCACCCGCTGTCCGGTCTGTGCTAGGAGTTACTCCTGCATCATTTAATGTCGATTTTCACCGTGTGATTCCGGGTGGCAAATATTGGCGCGATCGAAAGTGTTCTGTAATCAATTCCATTCGATCCCCCTCTGCTGTCCACTCCATGCTCCCCTCCCACACTGCCCCTGCCTCTCCTTTCCCCACCCCACACTCCCCCTACCCTCCTTCCCCCACCCCCACGCTCCCCCTACCCCTCCGGCACCCATTCCTGTAGCCTCGTGCAGAGTCTTGCTGTTCGGGTGCATTGTTCTGTCGGCACCACGTGGGCGCCTGTTTGGGGAGCGTTCAGCGGGTGGTTTATAGATCTGGGCCCATATGCATGGAGCAGTGTTAGCGGCGTGTGGTGTTATCCCTCTAACACCGGGTAACTACCACCGGTTATCGGTGGCGTCGATAACTATGTCACGCCATATGCATGGGCACTTAAACGGTGAGTGTTAGCTAAACGTGAATGTATTCCTGGCGAGCACCGCTACTTCACAATATCTCCGCCGATTCGGCGGCCGGAAACCAGCAGCCTTCTTAGAGTGAGCCTGTTGCCAGCAAGCACGGCTATTTGTTTACTTTACATTCGTCGATTCGACAATATTAATATCCCCGCCTCTGCGGCGGCAGCGTTAATATTGCTTCGAAGTTAGGGTTAATTTGATGAAATTTCACTTATTGCATATTTAATTCTGTCAAATATGATAGCATTGAATAGATTTGGGGTCCATCCTGACACTAACCTAACACTAACACCGCTGTAAACCTGCTATGAGCAGGGGTTAGAATTTCCGAGTTTAAACCCGTGGTGTTTGTCTAACACTGCTCCATGCTTACCGACTTTTCGGCGCTAAACCAGAAATCCCGCCCTAACCGCGTTTTGCCCCGCTAACACCGCTCCATGCATATGGGCCCAGAACTGCAGTGTTTACGACAGCTAAACCCATTAGGGGGGAGGGTGGTTAGAAGGAGCGATGGCGGGGGTGACCTTTGACCTTGCTGCTAATATCACCGTAATGCATAGGGGTACAGCGCGCCACATTCATCAAGTGTGGTATCTATTTCAAGATGGCAGCGGGATGTCTGATAAGCAGATTATGTGGTGATCGAAGGCCCACATTGCCGATACATAATAAGATTTCAGAATCCAATAGACTACCTTCAGCGTCTGGGCCGGGCAAATATAACACACCTTTATGTGTAAAGTACCTGACGGAATTACCTCATAGTATCCGTCATGACATGATCTTGGATCTTGTTAGGACGTAAAGCCCCAACAACCAAACTTAGTCTTATGGTGATTTAATGATTTTCGTATAAATATAAAAGGAGCGGGGGAAATGGTGAATCTTGGTTTGTATGTTAGTTGATTAAGCAGGGAAAACTTCAATTGCGGATAATTTGTGTTCCTCATTCCACTGCTCCTTTCCCTACCCTAGCAATGCCAAATTCCAGACTATGTAGCGACATGTATCAATTATGTATCAATTTTCGATTTGTAAAAGAAACAAAAAATCTGGTGCTTTTGATTGATTGATCCATTTATATACCAATTAGGCATAGAACCGTGAAGATGTTGGTGGGCTCCCCCTCCTGGAACTCTTTTCAGACATTATCAAGGAGGAGCAAGGCCAGCAGAGAGGAGATAGAGAGAGGTGTGGGCGGTCCGGATAGAAAGTGGAGACTGCTTCCTAACAGGTACTTGCTTTTGATAGTGGTTGGAGCAGATGTTTGCACCGTCCTACTCTTCCCATCTCTTCGTTAGGTATGTACACTTCGTTAGGTATGTACATGTGGATGTATGTATGTGTGGATACCCATCCTGATATGACCTTAGATATTGCTAGGACATAAAACACCAACACACAAACATCGATCTGAGCCGGTTTAACGCGCGTGTCTGAACGCTACACACTTTAAAAACTCGGTATGTGTGATCGCACCACTAGTTCAACTATGTAGTTCACCTCATCTAAGTCGGCCTAGCGCTGTACGTGTGACCACGGCTTATGGACAAGACAATTGCCGATTACTAGCTGATCAAATCTCATCAGCATCCGAGTTATCAATTATGTGGAAAGGTTGTGTGTCTGTGAAGGGAATGCCAAGTTATTATGGTAGACAGTGTTCTTTGTATCTAAGGGAAAATTAAAGTTATGTCCGATCTCAAATATATAACATTATGCTCATTTCCATATATCTGGACAGACCACGTGGCCGAGTAGGTAGCGTAACGGGTACCCATGCGGGAGGTTGTGGGTTCAAGCCCTTGCTGGGTCAAACCAAACAGTTACAAACTTGAAACTTCTGGTGCGCAGCATTGTTACGAAAGGGCGAGGACTGGTTGGCTGATGTCTGAATAATGGGACTGAGTGTGACGCCACGTCAGTGTGCTGACGAAGTGTACATCTCAGTGGGGGCGACCTATGAAGTCGCCATGATTGCACACCATCACCCTCAGCCCCCGTCGTTTGGCCCTCTGGGTGAATGCCCTCCCGCCTCCCCCTGGCCCTGTCAGTGCCCTCACCACCTTCCATGGCCCTGGATGAATGCCCTCTCGCCTCCCCTTGGCCCTGTCAGTGCCCGCCCCACCTCCCATGGCCCTGGATGAATGCCCTCCCACCACCCCCTGACCCTGTCAGTGCCCGCCCCACCTCCCATGGCCCTGGATGAATGCCCTCCCACCACCCCCTGACCCTGTCAGTGCCCGCCGCACCTCCCATGGCCCGGGATGAAGGCCCACTCGCGTCCCCCTGACCGTGTTAGCGCCCGCCCCACCTCACATGGCCCTGGATGAAGGCCCACCTGCCTCCCCCTGGCCGTCTCAGTGTCCGTCCCACCTCTTGGGTGAATGCCCAGTGCCTACACTGGCACTGTACCAAGTGGCAGTTACAGGTTGAATGCAGTTCGCCAGTCAATACCTCAATGCTACTTGTAGGTAACCAGAAGTGAGAAGCGCCAATCCAAGCGTCTCGTGAGGCCGGTGTGTCCCGTACAGCTCCCAGAGTGCACCGCGCCATGTGGCACACACTCGCCACCTGTCACCCAGCACACCGATACACAATTCCATACTTGACACAGGCGGCAAAGCTCTTTATTTTCTTTTTAAGAAAGGGTAGACCAAAAGGCTGGTGAGTGACTGCGCATAATTGAGTCGAGATATGCGGCTTTGACTGGTTTCCGCACTGCACTGGTTGTTGACTGGTTAGTGCACTGGATGTTGATTGGTTAGTGCACTGGTTGTTGACTGGTTAGCACACTGCACTGGTTGTTAACTGGTTAGTGCACTGTATTGTTTGACTTGTTAGTGCACTGCACTGGTTGTTGACTGGTTAGTGCACTACACTGGTTGTTGACTGGTTAGCAGACTGCACTGGTTGTTGACTGGTTAGCAGACTGCACTGGTTGTTGACTGGGTAGTGCACTGCACTGGTTGTTGAATGGTTAGCACACTGCACTGGTTGTTGACTGGTTAGTGCACTGTATTGGTTGTTGACTGATTAGTACACTGCCCTGCTTGTTGACTGGTTAGTGCACTGCACTAGTTGTTGACTGGTTAGCAGACTGCACTGGTTGTTGACTGGTTAGTGCACTGCGCACTGGTTGTTCACTCATGAGTGCACTGCACTGGTTATTGTCTGGTTAGTGCACTGCACTGGTTGTTCAGTGGTTATTGCACTGCACTGGTTGTTGCCTGGTTAGTGCACTGCACTGGTTGTTGACTGTTTAGTGCACTGGTTGTTTACTGGTTAGTGCATTGTATTGGTTGTTGACTGGTTAGTGCACTGTATTGGTTCTTGACTGGTTAGCACACTGCACTGGTTGTTGACTGCTTAGGGCACTGCACTGGTTGTTGAATGCTTAGTGCACTGCACTGGTTGTTGACTGCTTAGTGCACTGTATTGGTTGTTGACTGGTTAGTGTGCTGCACTGGTTGTTGACTGGTTAGCACACTGCACTGGTTGTTGACTGGTTAGTGCACTGCACTGGGTGTTGACTGTTTAGTGCACTACACTGGTTGTTGACTGGTTAGTGCAATGAATGGGTTGTTGACTTGTTAGTGCACTGCACTGGTTGTTGACTGGTTAGTGCACTACACTGGTTGCTGACTGGTTAGTGCAATGCACTGGTTGTTGACTGGTCAGTGCACTACACTGGTTGTTGACTGGTTAGTGCAGTGCAATGGTTGTTGACTGCTTTGTGTGCTGCACTGGTTGTTGACTGGTTAGTGCACTGCACTAGGTGTTGATTGCTTAGTGCACTGCACTGGTTGTTGATTGGTTAGTGTGCTGCACTGGTTGTTGACTGGTTACCACACTGCACTGGTTGTTGACTGCTTAGTGCACTGCACTGGTTGTTGACTGGTTAGCACACTGCACTGGGTGTGGACTGGTTAGAGCACTGCACTGGTTGTTGACTGTTTAGTGCACTACACGGGTTGTTGAATGGTTAGTGCAATGTATTGGTTGTTGACTGGTTAGTGCACTGTATTGGGTGTTGACTGGTTAGTGCACTGCACTGGTTGTTGACTGCTAGTGCACTGCACTGGTTGTTGACTGGTTAGTGCATTGCACTGGTTGTTGACTGCTTAGTGCACTGTATTGGTTGTTGACTGGTTTTAGTGTGCTGCACTGGTTGTTGACTGGTGAGCACACTGCACTGGTTGTTGACTGGTTATTGCAGTGCAATGGTTGTTGACTGCTTAGTGTGCTGCACTGGTTGTTGACTGGTTAGTGCACTGCACTGGGTGTTAATTGGTTAGTGCACTGCACTGGTTGTTGACTGGTTAGTGCACTGCACTGGTTGTTGACTGGTTAGCACACTGCACTGGTTGTCGACTGGTTAGTGTACTGCACTGGTTGTTGACTGGTTAGCACACTGCACTGGGTGTTGACTGACTGGTTAGTGCACTGCAGTGGTTGTCGACTGGTTAGCACACTGCACTGGTTGTGTATGTCTGCGGCACGCCGGGAGCCGCTCACTGCGCGCCCAGCCAGCCGTGCTTACAGTCGACTATGTATGCAGGTGAGTGCGGCCGTCTGGTGCTATGCCGTCCTCCAGGGTGCTGGGGGGGGGGGGGGCGGTAGGAGGGGGACGACCGCTGGAGGGAGCTGTTCGCCTGATCTCATACCATATACAGGCGAACACAGCCAAGGGTATAAAACCAGATCCCTTAGCGCCGTTTGATGTCTATAAATATATGAGGTGTGTCGCTCAGCATCACACGGCCACCCACCCACCTACCCCCGGGATGGCAATAGTTATGTGAACCCCAAAGACGGGGCCATTGGACAAGGCGGGTCACTTGGAATGGTAGTAGATATGGATATGACAGTAGAACTTGTGAGATAAAATCCATGGAAACATGAAAAAAGCTTAGCACTCGCTGAGCCATGTATTTGTGAACGTGAACCCGATAGTGGCGCACACTGACTCCTCCGATCCCAAACTGTGGCCACCCACTCCACTCCACTCCACCACTCCCAATCCAAGACACACCCAGACACACCCACCCAGACACACCCACCCAGGCACCCACACGCACACCCACACACACGCACACACACACCCACACCCACCCGCGCACACCCACCCACACACACACACACACAATGCAGTGACAACCACAACCATAGGGAGACGCTGCACCGTGCCATGGAACGCGCCCGGAAGCACGGCCCCACGCACGGATTGCATGGGTTCTGTACGTGATTGGTGCAACCCATGGTAGTGTGGGAGGCGGGGGGGGGGGGCGGCCGGCGGGGGCACAGTTAAGTGTCGTGAGTCATTGCCCTTCTGGAATAGAATATTCCAAAGGTCTTCTTGTACGGGCCGACGTCGTGTAATGTGCGTGACGTCATGTCACGGGCACGTGACACAGCCGCCCTGAGCGTGTGCTTGCATGTTGGTGGCCGCTGTGTGGAGGGGAGGGGGAGGGGGAGGGGTAGTATGTGCGAGGCGGTTCACCACTACACCGCCTCCTCCCCTTTACAATAACATTATCCCCATATTGTCATTCAGGCATCATCGTGGTTATTGTTTACCCTACAAAATAAACAAGTCCGACATGATTCTATAGCTGCATCTAGGTGGTGTTAATTTGTATCTTGAGGAAAGTGTTATTGTTCAATACATTTAGTATCATATACTTGCATAATATGATATAGGAAAGCTAGTTAGTACTGTTTTGAGCTGCATCAGTATTAATTGATCTTATATTAAATAGATTTGACACCCTATCTTTCCTCCATTACCTAATTTGTTGCAGTCTTGTTCGGAAAATATGAATACACCGGTATAATTATGGTGTTAATAGCAGTAACTTGTATATAATACTCATATATTTTGTTTTAATGAACGTGGTTTATTAGTTATTAATACATATGGCTCTAGCTGTGGGTTCTTTAACCACTAAAGAATATATCAGAAGAGAAACTCACATTAGTTCTTTACATATTTAGAGCAGGAGCCCATGAAGTCCAGCCTAGCTGGATAGTTATCCAATTTTCTTCTGTATAGCAATGTTATAGATGCTTGCCCATCTAAGAAAATGCAAGTCTGGTGGGAACGCGCTGGTGGGTGTGCTCAGGAGGGCCATGAGAGTGGTACCCTAAAATTGAGCTAGGTTAGCTTGTGAGTTAACCTGATGGAACCCATAGGAAAATGTCCGGCATAGTCCCCGGTATCATGAATGGCCATTGCCAGACATTTTCAGTGGTGGGATGTGCCTGCCAGACAACCCCGCGTGGTACCACTCTTAGAAAGAGTGTCTGGTATAGTTGGCCTTTTGAACCAGATTGCCTTCAAGTTGCCATTTACACTGCATCCAGAATTCAATGGTGACAACCTGTCAGCTGGATACGCTGTAACTGCAAGTACCCACAAGTGACAGCAGGGCACAGCTGGCCAGTTTGATAGAAGTGTTATAGGATATTCTAAGTTTATAATGGCAATCATATTAAAGATTTTTATGTAGTAATTACCAGATCAACTTTGTCAGTCATTTGCATTAGTTTCTTCTATAGTGCTTCATTGATATCACATCTCTTGCTTTATTCATGCATGCAACAGACAAACTCTGATGCGACATCCAGAGCAAGAGTACCAAGTACGATACATCTCACCCATAGGTATGATAAGGTCAACATACCATCCAGTTTTGTCCTTCTTTATGAAGTTGAGGTGTTTAGTTTTTCCCTTTCTTGAACATAAGACATTTTACGAGGTTGTATAATTAAAACGCTTAGAATTCGTTTAATGTTAAGCCACTATATGAATTGTTTTAATAATTCATGTAATAATAAAAGCATCCAAATATAAATATAGGTCTACCAATGCACCAATGATTAAAAACTAATCTTTGCAAACATATTTCTTTACTCTGAAGTCTAGTTTAGATGGGTTGTAGAGCCTTAATAGAGGCCAGTTTTTATTACAAATATCTTATGCCTACCTGTAAAAGGCTGATGTGAAGTCATATCCAATGAAAGTATGGTATGCGGGCAATGTACTGGGAAGACCAGGCTACTTCTCTTTAAGGACATCAGCAATGTTGGTCACATTGATGTACCTCCTGTTGTTTCCCATCCAAGTCCATGTTGATGTTGGAGATGGACCAGACTTCTCGGCGTTTCTGCCTGAGGGCAGAAACCATTATTATTAAGATATCAGTGTCCAAAGCCTTGACAATGACATAGCCTGCAATGATATTTGCAATGTGGAATACAATCAACTTATTGGCCTCTTTGAGGTCACCTTGGAGGAATGGTGGGCTGGATACAGTTATATGATGGTGCTTATCAGGGATGTACAACAGGCATTGGCCACCATGAGAAGCAAGTAGGATATTTCCAGCAAAGATATTCCATCAGTGATCTTTCCCCCACTCTTTCATGAGAAACTTGGTGAGTTCGTTCTTGAATACTCCATTGGAGAGAAGTTTTTGCCAACTCTGTGTGATTGTTTCCATCCAAAGCGACTCAAGCTTTCTCAGCAATGCTGATTTTTCAGTTTTCACATGCACCCCATCATAGTGGGTGAGTGACAGTGGGTATGTCGCAATGGGGTAGAACAGCAGGTCAAATGTCATAGACTCCAGTAATAATCATATAAGTCTCTATCATATCTCCCCTGAGATGACAATATGGCAATGTTGGTAGCTTGAGACTCCTCAGATGATCTTCATATGCCATCTCTCCCAATCCTGGGATCATCCTTGTCACACAGCATTGTATATTTTCAAGAGCTATAATGTGTTTAACCAGATGAGGAGCCCAAACTTGATTTCCAAATTCCAAGTGTGCTCTTACTAGAAACTTGTATAATGTGACCAGAGTCCTCTCATTCTTATATTAAAATGTACAATGTATAACTACCAGGTTTGAGTTGGCTTCATTGACTTCCTCAGTGATGTGGTGCTCAACGTTCAATTTGTAGTCAATAATCACTCCAATATCCTCCTCTTGCTATCTTTATTTAAATAATGAACAACAGAGGGCCAAGTACTGATCCCTATGGAATCCCACTTGGAACACTCTGCCAATCCAAACAGGACCCTTGACCTATGTTGCCACCAATGTCATTCCTCTCTATGGATGTCTGCAGCTTTCTGTGGAGGCAATTGATCAAGAAGAACTGTGTTGTTGACTGAAGATTTGAATCAAGAATTGACTGGAAGTAGTCATCATACATACATAGGTGGCGGTTGGCACCTAAATTCAATAGGTGTTCTTCTGCTAATCTTGGTTCCAAAGGAACTTGGTACATCACATGTTGACAGGCATCGTAATTTTCCTGAGTTATGTCCAGAATAAAGATTTTGTACAACTTCTGCTCCAAGCCACTAACAAGTAGCTCATGAATCCATGTGCATCTGTTGTAGAATTCTGACTCCATAATTGAACTTTCAGCCAAAATGTCAGCTTACATTAGAATGAATAATATTCCACTTTTATTTATCAATGTGTCAACTGCTCCATGAAACACCAACTTGCTGTGGAAATTACCCATCATTATCGACACCTTATGGAACAAGGAATGTTTTAATTACTTGTATAGAGTAGGCATTTAATGCAACAGCCAAATCATGTGACAACTGCATACATAATCTTGACCTGTTTCCTTTGTAATGATCATGGTCCGAATCAATGTCCTCCTCACCACATCATTGCTGGTAGGTGATCAGGATATGGGGTCCATTTAGCAAATTTGTTGAAGTCACACATGGATCGTTTTATGTATTTTCCCATAAATCTAGCATGCAGTGGTGTGTTGCATTCCTTCAGTATCCAAAATGAATACAGATCCAATACATTTTGCAGTACTTTGCATGCATTCAGATCTGGAGGGATCAATTGTGATGCCATAGTAGATGCTCTGGTTAGGGTATCAGCAGTTGCGTCTGCAGTAGGACTGAAGACATGGGCTTTGAGGACAACCGACCACAGAAAATGTCTGGAAATGGACATTCATGAAATCTGGAAGACATTTTCCAATAAGTTAGATCAGTTTAAGTGATGAGATGATTTAGCACTATTTTGAGGATATGGGAATTAGAGGGTGTTTGACAGGCACACCCGACCACAGAAAATGTCTGGCAGTGGCCATTCCTGATTGATTGATTGATTGGTGGTTGCTTTACGCCGTTTCGGCAGCATAGGCCATATTCATGGCGAGAAATGTTTGTTTTTTGTTTAAACTATCGCTTTTACATGTAAAAGCAGAAATCAATTATGTGCCAATAGACACTCATTAAATTAGAAAGCTCACAATCATATATTTGTGGTCAAGGGAAACAAATTCCCATAGAAAAAGAAAAGTTTTATTAATAATTGATAGAATTTATTTAGTAAACTATATGAGGTGGTACAGTCCAGCTGCCCTCAAAAATGCTAAATGTTTTCTTGTTTTACTTTAGTAAAAAGGTCATGCATACTGTCTGTAGTGTAGAATTGTTGGCACAGTGCAAAAAAATCAACGCAACTTAGTACAAAGTGTTTGAGTGTCAGCGGGGACTGACACCCAATACATTCAGGGGGATGTTCCCCCTTGAGTAGAAAAGCATGTGTAAGCCACGAGTGGCCAATACGGCAGTGGCTAAGGACCACTTGGCCCCGCCTACCTCCCGCATGAGTCTGTGGTGGGTTTCCCACAGATGGTTCAATTTCTTTAAGTTTATTAATGTTTTCATCCCACTCATGTTGCCATTTGGATTTTATATGGGTGGCTATTAGTGGTTTCAGATCAGAGTGAGGGATCAGACACGGTTCAAGATCACAGTTCAGGGCCTTCTTCACAGCCCGATCAGCTCGTTCGTTTCCTTGTATGCCGGCATCGCCAGGCACCCAAAACAGGTGGATGTCATACCCATCCGTTGCCAGTTGGTTCATTTTATAAATGACCGTTGCTAGAATAGGGTGATTCGTTTTCAGTCCAGCAACAGCCAGGAGGCAAGAGAACGAATCACTGTAGTGTGGTTGGATACCTCGATACACTCCAACGCGAGAAGGAGTGCTCGGGCTTCCTCAGTGAAAATCGAGCTCTGATCGGGCAAGCGTACGCCAAATATTTCCCGTCGGCAGACTCCCACAGCAGCTACCCGGCTTTGATCTTTCGAACCATCAGTGTATATGGAGAGGTGGTCTGCAAACTGGCCTTGAATCTCTGCATGCAGTCCTTGGTACTCGAGTGGATGTGTCCCAGACTTCCTCAGTTCCTTGAGTCGGAGGATAACCGATGGCTTCCTCAATGACCACGGGGGTGGTCGTTGAGGAAGCCATCGATTATCGTTGAGGTCATCCCTGAAACTTGAGGCTATGCCAGACATTTTGCAATGGGTTTCATCAGGTTAAGTCATGAGTATCCCATGTCTCAGCTAGTGATGCCCCTTTGTATGTGGAATCGCGGATATCTGATGGTCCTGATGCAGTCTCCCGTAATCTCTTCTCTGTGAAGATATTCGCATTTCTTCACCCGTGCAGTGCAGGTGTAGACCGATATTTGAACTAAGCACTGAAATAGTTTTCAGTTTCTAAATCACTTATTCCTAATTCTTACGTCATCTACGAATATGTGAAGCCAACGTCAGGGGAGAGGGATATAAATAGCCCACGCTTGTCGATCCCACTCACACAAACCAACTCGCCACCTTCATTAACAGGACAGACCCACAACTCTGCTTACCAAACACACACCTACAAACCCTCGCCAGAGACACCCCCCAGCGAGAGGAAGCTATCAACAACGCCATAGACCTCCCTTCCGCCCATGGCTTTGACCGCCCCGTTACAAAGATCGAGCTCGGGAGGGCACTCCGCCCCCCGCGGAAGAAAACGAGCCCCGGAGCAGACAGTGTACCTACCACGGTGTGGACCCGCCTGTCCACACACAACAGGGAAACTCTGCTCCCCCTCCTAAACTCGGTCTACACACGAGCAATCATACCGCAATCGTGGAAGGACGCGGTCATCGTACCCATCCCAAAGAAAGACCCGGGCGAGTTCAGGCCGATCTCGCTGCTACAATCCCTCGGGAAAGTGGTAGAGAGAATCGTACTGGGCCGGCTCGAGACCTTCTCCAGTGACCCGGCCAATGGCTTTCCCGAAGAACTAGTCGGGTTCCGAGGCGGACGTGGCAAGCAGCACGCCGTCCTCACCCTCGTCGAGGAGATAGTATGTGCCAAGGGAAGTCGCTCTTGCGCAGCTGTTATCTTCCTCGACCTGGAGAAGGCCTTCGAGCTGGTCGACCACAACGTAGTCCTCGCCTCCATGGTTGACCTGGGAGTCACCGGGAAGCCCCTGGCGTTCATTAAAAACTACCTAAGTGATAGGCGAGCCAGTGTCTGCTTCCAGGGCAGCACCTCTCCCCTCAACCACCTAAAAAACGGCGTCCCACAGGGGGCTGTCCTCAGCCCCTTCCTCTTTAATGCTGTAGTCGCTGCCCTCATAAGCCGACTGAAAACAGGCATTACTGAACGCCGCCTCAAACACGTCAAGATCCTGTGCTATGCAGATGACATCGCTGTCGTCTGCTCACGCACCAGGGACATGCCCCTCCTCGCGGCGGATGTCCTGCTCCTACTTAGCAGCTCCTGCCGTGAGCTGGGGCTCAAAATATCCGCAAACAAAACAAAAGCTATGATGATGTTTGCTGATCAGCCTCGCCACCCACTCCATGCCGGGGACTTGGACGTCGAGTGGGTGGAAGCCTTCGACTACCTCGGAGCCAGGCTCGACCACAAACTCTCCATGAGCCCACTTCTAAAGCATCTGACCTCCAGAATGAACAAGAGACTTCTTCTAATGGCTAGAATCTCTGGGTTCAACTGGGGAGCACCAGCTGAAGTGCTCAGCCTTTTCTACAAACAGGCCGTGCGGGCCCTCTACGACTATGCAGCCAACACCATTTCCTGGATGGATTACTGCAGAAAGAACTGTAAGACCCGCCTCCCTCGCAGTAGCACCCTGACCAAAGACCTCCTCACCCTGGAAAGAGTCCAATACCAGGCAGCGCGACTCATCACCCGAGCTCGCAGGACAACCAGGGTTGAGATCCTCCTCCTTGAGGCCAACCTCCCACCACTCCACCTACGCGGACAACAGCTGCTGGTAAACCACCTCTGCCAAGCCTCCTGCCTACAAAACGGCCCAGGATGGCGCCTCGGCCTCTCCTGGGGTGCGAAAACAGCCATCCGCACCCTGAAAGAAACCCACGGGCTGGCACTCGCTGATGTCCCTGACCTTCGGGCGAGACCCCCCTGGTACTCCGTGCCCGTTGAGGTCAGACTCACCAGCCTCTGCTCAGCCCGAACCAACTACCCGACTATAGTCCTCAAAACCCTGGCACAGGAAACCATTGTCCGGGCCAAAGAGGATTTCCCTGTAGCCACCACGGTTTACACTGACGGCTCGCTCAACCCTGACACAGGCCGAGCCGGGGCTGGATACTTCCTACCAGATGGGCAGGCTAGACGCCTTATCAGGGTCCACCATGCACTGACCCATCTGCGACACTGCAGCTGCATAGTGGTCACTGACTCACTCAACGCAGTCCGCAAGATCAAGGACCACAGAGCTAACCACTCTCTGGCCACCTTGATTCAGAACACCATCGTCACCAGGCATGAAGCTCAACTCGACACAGTGCTGGCCTGGGTCCCCTCCCACATAGGACTTCCCGGTAATGACCAGGCTGACTCAGCTGCTCTGGATGGCTCCTGCCGTCCTGAGATCGACCTTGTCATAGACCACTCCTTGTCCAAGCTCAAAGCCACTCATGCTAGAGCCACCAAAGCCCTGTGGGAGGCTTCCCTCCACGACACCACCATCAGGAACCCATACTCCATCAGTTGGGCCTGGCACAAAAATGTCAGAGCGCGCCTACCAGTCCCAAAAAACCTCTCTGCATCCATGCAAGAGGCGGTCACGCGCTTCAGGACTGGATACAGGCGGTTCATCGATACCCCTGCATTGCAACGATGTCCCTGCGGTGACAAAGTCTTCAACGTCGCCCACGTCTTGGCGTCATGTGTGGCCTTTGATAGGACCGCCATCCGAGACTTCCTCGGCCCACCACACAACTTTTCTGACACCCGAGCTGCACTCGCCATCCTCGAGAGACTCTCCGAGTCCTCATTGGAACCACTCGGTAGATTCTATAGACAAAATTACCACACCTTCGAGATCGTCGGCGGCCCTGAACCCATCGCCGATGACTCTGAACCCAACAGCAGCGACTGACTAGCAACCACTGTCAGGGAGCCCCGTGAGGTCCCACCCGGGAGTCCCGTGAGGTCCCACCTGGGAGCCCCGTGAGGTCCCACCGGACGCAGCCCCTACACCGGGAGCCCCGTGAGGTCCCACCCGGGAGCCCCGTGAGGTCCCACCCGGGAGCCCCGTGACGTCCCACCGGATGCAGCCCCTACACCGGGAGCCCCATGAGGTCCCACCCGGGAGCCCCATGAGGTCCCACCAGATGCAGCCCCTACACCAGGAGCCCCGTGCGGTCCTGAACACACCGATGTGACAGCCCTCGACCCCTGCACCCACAATGCCGGTTCCCGCTTCGATCACTGACGGAGTGGGTGCCGGGACCGCGGATACAGCCACACCCACCCACATCACCCCGGTCCAAGAGCCACTGGCTCAGGACCACCCACCCTGCGATGAGGGCCCGGAAGACCAATGCGCCGCCCATGGCCCTGCTGCCAATGACGCCGGATCCCGCTTTGATCTCCGGTTGAGGTACAGGACTGTGGGCCCAAGAACGTATTGCCACCTGCCGGGCCACCGCCGCACCAGAGCACAAGTCACCACACATGCACCATGCCCCCCCCCCCACCACACCTCAAGCTGGACGAAGCTAGAAGGAAAGACCGCCCCCCCCCCCCAAAAAAAAACACGCCAAAAACGGGCCGTTTTAACGGCGCCGTTTATTAATGCTGCAGTCCTGCAGCCAGTGACCGCTAGGTCACAAAACCCCCAATAAGTAAGTAAGATCCCACTCAGTCGCAAGCCGGCAGTCAGACCAGCAGCATCGGCAGAGGAGTACAGGTGAGTGCAATCACTGTTAGTCATAGATATACTATGGGTTCGCCGTACTGATATGACCTTAGATGTTGCTAAGATGTAAAACAACAACAAACAAACAATAGTATGGGTTCTTAGAATATTTTTCATGTATTAGTATTGCTATTGAAATGGACTTATGTTTTAAGAAATTTAATACTGGGTAACTTATTTAATTTAACACTCTCCTTTTTTAGGGACGAGTGCGAGGGTTACTACACAGTAATACGCAGCATTCCCTGTCCCGAATCCGGACCATGAAGTCTCCCGCGGTGGGTTCATAAAGCAGGAAGATTTCATATGGCTTACCATGTCGGCTTCTGATGCGACCAGACATGAGCATCATCCCATAAGTGACTAAGACTCGGAATTACTGGTCAGTGGGAAGAAAAAAGGAGTCCCAAGAAAAACCAAGATGGCACCTGTTGAACCACCACCGGTTGCCTCTACTGTTGCCAATCCTCCCACACACAAGCCTTCCCCTGTGCTTGCTATTGCCAACCAGGACACTAAGGAATTGGCAGAAATGTGTGCTTTGTTTAAAGAGATAAAAGGGCTGACTGAGAAAAATGCAGCTTAGGTAGAATTAATGTCTAAAAATGAACAAGCTAGGTCAACTATAGATAAAGGATTCACCCAGTACTTGTAGTACACAGGTGAAGGACAACGTAGTCTAAATACTGGCGAAAATAATTAGTATGGAACATGAACTAGAAACTGTGGCTCCAGTATCAAATGGCTACTTATATCGGCACAGATTTGGTGAAATGGGAGAGAATGCAAAAAGACAAGATGGCGGCCGCAGAACGCCGTCGATTTCACTTTTAAATCTTATTAAACTAGATATTATATTATATTTTTCAACTCAAAGGTAGCGGGCTATCAATAAGATATATGTAAAGAATAATTGTTGCTTCTTAGATTGTAAAATTAGGCTCTCAATTCTTTGACCCGCATTTTCGACAGCTTTTACATAGGGTTGGTTTGCACCCCTACTGCAGCAGTACGGGGTGAATCTTGTATCTAGGTCAACTACTGCACCTACGGCTACCATTGTCACACAGTCTATGCCGGTACCAGTGTCCAGTGTACCTAATGATAAACCAGTTGATATTAGTGAACAACAGGGATGTGAGTTAGACGACCCTAGAATACACGGTAATGGGCATTTTGAAGCTTGGGCCTTGTTCAATAGTCAAAGTGAAGCAGGGTGGCAGACAGATGAATACACGGTAATGGGCATTTTGAAGCTTGGGCCTTGTTCAATAGTCAAAGTGAAGCAGGGTGGCAGACAGATGAATACACGGTAATGGGCATTTTGAAGCTTGGGCCTTGTTCAATAGTCAAAGTGAAGCAGGGTGGCAGACAGATGAATACACGGTAATGGGCATTTTGAAGCTTGGGCCTTGTTCAATAGTCAAAGTGAAGCGGGGTGGCAGACAGATGAATACACGGTAATGGGCATTTTGAAGCTTGGGCCTTGTTCAATAGTCAAAGTGAAGCGGGGTGGCAGACAGATGAATACACGGTAATGGGCATTTTGAAGCTTGGGCCTTGTTCAATAGTCAAAGTGAAGCAGGGTGGCAGACAGAGGAAGAAGTAGAGGAGGACGAATATTATATAGACGATTCAGTGTTTGTTTTGGAGCCGCAGCCATGCGGGCTTCGTAATGAGACAGTAGGCCAGAGTGCACGAGGCATGCAGTCTGAACCAGGACCGTCTAACAATATGGATGACAATACTGCTAAAGTAGAACAGGGTAGTCTACGGCCGGTGTATACACTGTCGGATAACCTACGTGAAGGAGTGTTACACTCTGAGTTACGTGAGCTGTATAAGAAAATTCGAAAACCTTAGGATAGAAGTAGATAATGACTTAGTGGGCGCTATTGCACACTAATATGCCTATAATAAGCCAAAGAAGGCACTTAATGACTTGGCTAGACAATATACGGGGATTAAGAATATTCTGGAAGCTTGGGCTAAAAAAATTAAATGAAGAGATTAAATTTGCAGACGCAAGAAAGCATGCAGAAGATTCAATGTTATGGGCATCGAATGGTGTAGTGGCAGCGCTAACAGCCACAGCACCTATGGTAACACTAATGCTATCACGAAGTAAAGGTGATCACGAGTTAGACAAACAGGCACTCAGAATGTTAGATGTAATCAAAATTCTTGTTCTAACGCACAATCAGTTATCAGGCGACAGGCTGCAAAATGTAAAAAAGGAAGTAAATACTTTTCTGGGCAAAGAAGTTATTAAACCCAAAACCAATGCCTATGGGGAGAAAGAACTCCCAACCGAAAATTTGTTGGGAGAAGATTTGGCTGAGAAAAACAAGTCTGACACGGTAATGAACACCACACTTGCACCGAGAAAGTGGCGTAGATGAAATGACTATTTTCAGAGGTTATTCCAATCTTCATTCAGGCCTAGAGGGCAGTGGAATGTCAGAGGGAGAATGGTAACTGGGAGAGGCATGCCCTATAATTGGAATGCTCGCCCAGGCACGCAGTCAATAGGCTGCCAGGTGGTTATGGTACCAATCAACTCCACCAGAATAGCCAGTGCATGACACGAGGCAGGGGGCCCCCACATCCTCAGGGGGGTTTTCAGAAGTAAAATCACCCAGTCAGGTGAGTGGTTTAATCAACAAAATATTACCTGTACCTACTACCGTAGTACCGAAAGCCAGTAATATAGCCAATTATACAGTAAATTGGGATACAATTACAACTGACCAGTGGGTACGTAACTGTCTCAGGGGTCTAACTATACCTTTTATGTATCAAATGATTTTGGATTTAACAACTTTGAATATTCAAATTGAATACCAACATTTTAAAATGTTTAATTTGAACATGGCGTTAGATTTAATTACATTTGGCACGTGTATGGCTAGTGCGGATTTAACAGACGCCTATTATTCGGTACCTATTACGCATGAACATAGACAATTTTGGAGATTTTTCTGGAATGGAAGTCTTTATGAATATTAGGTGTTTCCATATGTTTCAGTTGTGTTGTTGTCCGAACGTCCCCAGTGTGGCACAGGGTTACGTCATGAGAGAACGTTCTAAATAAAGACAGTTGCAAACTAGAAGTTACAGTGTCAACATCCATATATATTACATGGTGTCAGATGTGGAGGCAATGCTGCTTTCAGACCCATTGGGTCTGATGCATAACGGACATCAGCACCCCGTTCACTAACCAACATGTAACGCAAGCTTAGTGTACCAGGCATGAACACCCTGGTCACAAATAGAGACAATGTAACAAGTACTTGAAGTAGCTGCGGCACATCGGGCAGCAACTCCCCGGGCACCAACAGAACCAGCACTGACATTAAAGTGACAAGTGACAAAATTGCACAGATGCCTCAAAAGATGGCACATGGATGCACAGATGCCTAGAGGCACAGACACAGATGCACAGATGCCAAGACACACAGATGCACAGATCATCGACAGAGATGAACGGCTGTAATGAAAACGGCCAGAATGAAGACGCGCAGAACGTCAGGCAAGCTAAGCAACAGTCGAGGCAACAAGAAGTAAACACGGAGCGCCGGGAAGCAAGCACCGGACGGCAGGCCACTTGAGGCACGTGAAAAACATGAAATGTAACTTATTATGAGATGTGAATTGACATAAGATGAAATATGAGACAATACAAGGTAAAGAAACAATTATTTAAATGTATAATTATATCATTAACATCGACATCAAAATATAATGTGAGCTGTGAGCAGTTATATGAATGCTCTCAGCATTCAAAGCTCAAATGCAACTAAGTAACAATGAGTGGTATGCCTTGTTAAAGCTGCATAGTCCCGTGAAGCATCAGATTTTCAAAATGCATTTCTGATAATACAATATGAGGTTACTGCTATTGCCTATATATCAGTATGAATCGCTTATGTATGCCCTAATAATTTAGCAATATCACCCCCCAAAAGAAATTTATTAAAAGAAATTGATATATGGCTCCATCATTATATTGCTATGGACTAGTTGTTACTGATGGATATATATTAAGTATATATATATTACCAAATGATACTGATATTTGTAATGTCGAATACACTGCTATATATGGTATAAATATATAAGTGAATATTATATTAAATGATATTACACCACTGCCAAAGAACCAATGGATACAGTCAAAAGCGAACACAAAAATATAACCACACTAAAATTAATAAAACATTCTAGTGTTCATAAAATAATATATTTAATTAATAAATACATATATCTAATAAAAGATATATATATATATTTTTTAAGAAGAAAAGAGATCAAAGAATGCAGACCAACACATAATATGTTGATTGTAACATTTGAAATTAGGAATGGTATGGTTACATCAGACTGCAACTTTTTAAATGTTACCAAAATCTTGAAGTTCCATCATCAATGTCTAGACAGAAGACTAGACCACTTCAGTAATTGCAACAAAGTAACACGTTGAAGCATCCTTTGCAAAGCTGCATAGTGCCATGAAGCATGAAATATTCAAAACCAAAACAATTATCTAAAAAGTATTCTACATATTTTGACAGCAAATTTGCAACAATTTTGTAGGAAATTGCTTATATATAGAAACAAAAGGAACATGAGTATGCAAAGGCTACCAAAATATACTGATATCTGTGGTTTGGAATAAACTCTCCTGTTTTAAAAATGCTCTAGTTACATTGGATTGTGCAACTTTAATAATTTTGCCCAAATCTTGACGTTTTGTTTCGTCAGATAATATAGTGCTACCAAATCGTACAGCAGCCATACGGTTAGATACCATAACCAGATGGAATTTTATATTAAATAAATGTTGCATATCTGAATAACAATGATATATGTTGTTCTATGTTGTAATTCTGGAACCAGACATTGATCATTAAGGAAGTGACATGCTAGAAATGCTGTACAATAATAACGACATATAGTTAAGGTCAAAGAATGGACAGAATACATTCACACATAAGAAACGACACATGAAGGTAACTGAGTGCATTTTGTTAGTTTTTATAAATGCTTTGTTTAAGTTGTCTTACATGTCATAGATGTTATCAAATAACTATTGACTCAATATTTTATTTTTTAATGTTCACTGATGCAATTGTGATAATTAAACAAGTGACATGCTAGAAAAGCAGTACAATAAGAACGACACATAGTTATGGTCAAACAAAGAATGGGCACAACACATGCAAACATAAGAAACGACACATGAAGCTAACTGAGCATGCATTTGTTGTTTTTTTATAAATGCTTTAAGTTCAAGTTAAATTGATAACATGATAGAATAAGATAACATTCAAGCTTTGCGCAGAGCTAAAGGAAACTTTGATGAGGTAATGTGGTTATCAACACAGGCTATAGCAGATATATTTTGGTGGTTACAAAATCTGAAGTTCCCTAGGAAGGTGCCTAGAACGGACCCTGATTTTGAGTTGTTCACAGATGCCTCTTTAGATGGATGGGGAGGGCATACAGAACAGGTAGAAACAGGTAGAAGATTGGATCCAACTGAATTAGATCATATTAACATACTAGAGTTCCGAGCAATCCTGTTTGGTTTAAAAAGTCTTTGTAAAGAAAACAATAAACATATTAGAATAAGGACGGATAGTACAACAGAGTTGCCATATGTAAAAGATATGGGAGGTACTAGTTCAGAAGCCTGTATGAACGAAATGATAGAAATTTGGAACTGGGCCCAATCGCATAATTGTGGGCTGTCAATCACACATATACCGGACCAGACGGGATGGCCGAATGAGTTAGAGCGTCCATCTCCCGTGTTGGTAGATCGTGGGGTCGTGGGTTTGGACCCTGGTCGAGTCAAACCAATGACCTAAAAATTGATACTTGTTACTTCCTAGCCTGGCGCTCGGCATCATTAGGATAGGGCAAGGACTGGTTGGCTCAGTGTCAGGATAATGTGACTGAGTGGGATATCAGGTCATGGTGCTGATGGCCTGGTCTTCCAGTGGGGCAGCACTATAAATGTCGCCATCAGTGCACACTATCAGAAATCGGTACCCTTCCTAATATGACCTTAGATGTTGCTAGGACATAAAACAACAACAAAAAAACAAAACACATATACCAGGTATACTGAACATACTAGCTGATTTTAAATCTAAGTTTTTAACAACAAGTAGAATGGGCATTAGCCCCACATATTTTACAAAACATTTGTGAATTTGTTGGGAACCCCGATATTGATTTGTTTGCATCAAGATTAAATCACAAACTACCAAGATATGTGAGCTGGGAACCAGACCCAGGTTGTTGGAGAGTGGATGTATTCTCATTTGCTTGGACTCATATGTTCTATTATTGTTTTCCGCCATTTAGGCTGCTACCGACAGTCATTCGGAAACTCCAGAGGGACAACGCCAGGCAATCGTCATTGCTCCACACTAGACTTGCCAACTGTGGCTAGCCCTATTGAAAAGACTAGCAGTAAGGAGCCAGACCGATCCGAAGAGCCCCCAAAACCTAATTGGGCACGGACAATTAAACATAAATCAAGACGTAGACTTAGTCAAAAGCACCCAATTATCAGCATTCCTTTTCTGGCCAATGCATCAAAGAGTTACGGTTTAAACATTAAAGTATTTTAATTTTACATGGACAAATTCAACGTAAAAAGCATATATGACTCATTTAAAAAGATGGTCGTTATGGGCATACGAGAAGGATATTCCGGTGTTGAATCCAACAATTTCTAATGTTCTAAATTATTTAAGAATGTACTTTGAGACTGGAGTAGGCTATGGAGCCATAAACAAGGCTAGATGCGCACTCAGTTTAATCTTGCCAAAATGTAAAAGAACTACAGTAGGACAACATTTTTTGGTAAAATGGTTTTGTAAAAGTTGCTATACACAAAGACCGCCACAACCTCGGTATTCAGATATTTGGTCTATATACAAAGCTTTAATTTGGTTGGAAAATTTGGGTTCCAATACTAAATTGTCATTGAAATTATTGTCGTTGAAATTAACATTGTTGATTTTGTTGGTATCCTCGCAACGAGGACAAACAATACTAAACTTACAAGTAGATAGAATGATATGCACAAAAGAGAGCATTACTTTTAAGATGAAGGTGTTGTTGAAAATCAGGTAGGCCAGCCGCTTGATGCAATTACATTGTTTGCCTATCCGAAAAATAGGAAGCTATGTGTGGTACGAACGATACCTAGATATTTGCAAAGAACAGCGAAATTCAGGAGAGGTAATCCTCAATTGTTATTATCTTACATTGCGCCGTATAGACCAATAGCGAGGGTCAAGTTGGCACGTTGGACTTTAATAGCATTAAATTTGGCAGGGATCGACAAAGACTGCTATAAAGCACATAGTACTAGGGGTGCAGCTGCCTCCACAGCCATAGCAATGAGAGCGAGTCTCAATGCGATTATGAAAAACGCATCGTGGAAGGATGCAAAGTCTTTTGCAAAATATTATAACAAAACAATGAATGATCCAGGTCAGGCACAAAGAGCAGTACTGGAACCAGCCAATAAAAGAAGATAGAGGCTATCATAAGTCGACTATTTTTGATGAAATCGAGGTAAAGTTTGTTCAACTGAAGATATTTGAATTGTGGAGAAGATTGTTACATGGCATGAGGTAATAACAAAATATTTAAAAAATACAATAAAATTTAAGAAATACTACTTTATATCAAGACTTGTATTCATTGGTGTCTAAAGAATATAAGAAAATGATAATAATAATAAGTTTAAGAAAATAAGAGATATAATAATAATTAAATAATATAAAAATTCGGAATAATAATAATCAAGGTACAAAATCTCTCCCGTGACGTTGGCTTCACGTATCGTAGATGACGTAAGAATATTACAGTTAAACTAGACTTACCTGTAAGTTGATGTATTACTTAGATTCTTACCAATCTATCGAATACAAAGACAATGATCAGGGGCCCACCCACCCACACCATAGGGTTCGATCTAAGAAATTAACTAAAGTGTGGAAAGATCGAACATATGGTTGTGGGAAAAGGGGGGGCTGAAGGGCGGTTAGTTAGATTAGTTATTATTCCTCATACTACGAATGCTGAGTGGGATCGACAAGCGCAGGCTATTTATATCCCTCTCCCCTGATCATTGTCTTCGTATTCGATAGATTCGTAAGAATCTAAGTAATACGTCCACTTACAGGTCAGTCTAGTTTAACTGTAATATTTAGTTTTGACATTCACAAATGTCACTACATAAAGTATCATTACATAGCTACACGCGGGCACGAATTGTCTGTTCCCCAAAGGTTATGTATGTACAATACGGCGAATGCTGTACTTTCAGGAAAGTATGCATCTATAAATACACTCAATATTGTGCACACATTTAATGTGAAGCAGCTTTTATTTATATTGCTTGAAACTGGTTCAATGTGAATCGATTATACATCCGGTAAATTCACCACGAGGTCCCTTCAATTAGATACATGTTCATGGAGCTAGTCAGGAATGGTCGCTATGGTAATGTGACTATGGTGTTAGAATGGTGTAGAGTATATGAAATACACGTGAACACGTAACTCTCCTGTCAATGTTCACGCTTATTCCCAGCCTCACGTTAGGCAATACTTGCACCAACGTTGACAAACTGGAGTTGGCTTACTATAATATCAAATGTTTTGTTGGGGTAGGTTAACAACACAGGCTTTTCTGGACAGCCCCTGCTGGCAGTGAAATGGGAGACCGGGATGGGGAGGGAGGAGGGCACGGTGTTTGCCGCCTGGTAACGTTACTCCACTATGAAGGTATAAACGGGGAAAATGTCAGGGCAACTTCGCGACTTGAAAACAGGAAGTGTCGCCATCCTGCCTTTATGCCTTGTCACATTTTGCCCCCTTTCGCCCAGGCCATTAAGTTCTCTGACAATTCACCTCCCTGACGTCCACTGCTCAGTCGTGTAGGATCTTGGGCACTGCCCGGATAGCCTTTTGTAGGTCCCTAGTAGTTTATGGAGTTAGGACATTGTCGCTGGGTGGGCGGTGATTGAGTGGCTATGCAGTTAGGACATTGCCGCTGGGTGTGTAGGTGAGTGAGTGGCTATAGAGTTAGGGCATTGTTGCTGGCTGTGCCGGGGAGTGAGTGGCTATGCAGTTATGACATTGTTGCTGGGTGTGCGGTGAGTGAGTGGCTATGGAGTTGGGACATTGTCGCTGGGTGTCAGTGTGATTGAGTGGCTATGCAGTTAGGACATTGTCGATGGGTGTGTGGTGAGTGAGTGGCTATAGAGTTAGGACATTATTGCTGGGTGTGCGCTGGTCTAGTGGCTATGGAGGTAGGAGATTATTGCTGGGTGTGCGGGTGAGTGAGTGGCTATGCAGTTAGGACATTATTGCTGGGTGTGCGCTGGTTTACTGGCTATGGAGTTAGGACATTATTGTTGGGTGTGCGGGTGAGTGAGTGGCTATACAGTTAGGACATTATCGCTGGGTGTGCGGGTGAGTGAATAGTGGCCTTAGAGTTAGGACATTGTCGCTGGGTGTGCATTGAGTGAGTGGCTATAGAGTTAGGACATTGTCGCTGGGTGTGCGGGTGATTGAGTGGCTATGCAGTTAGGACATTTCACTGGGTGTGCGGCGAGTGAGTGGCTATAGAGTTAGGACATTATTGCTGGGTGTGCGCTGGTCTAGTGGCTATGGAGTTAGGAGATTATTGCTGGGTGTGCGGGTGAGTGAGTGGCTATGCAGTTAGGACATTATTACTGGGTGTGCACTGGTTTAGTGGCTATGGAGTTAGGACATTATTTCTGGGTGTGCGGGTGAGTGAGTGGCTATTTCAGTTGGGACATTGTCGCTGGGTGTGCGGTGAGTCAGTGGCTATAGAGTTAGGACATTGTTGATGGGTGTGTGGGTAAGTGAGTGGCTATAATGTTAGGACATTATCGGTGGGTGTGCCGGTGATTGAGTGGCTATGCAGTTAGGCCATTGTCGCTGGGTGTGCCGTGAGTGAGTGGCTATAGAGTTAGGACATTTTCACTGGGTGTGTGGGTGAGCGAGTGGCTATGCCGTTAGGACATTATCGCTGGGTGTGTGGGTGAGTGAGTGGCTATAGAGTTAGGACATTATCGCTGGATGTGCGGGTGAGTGAGTGGCTATAGCGTTAGGACATTGTTGCTTGGTGTGCGGGTGATTGAGTCGCTATGCGGTTAGGACATTGTCGCTGGGTGTGCAGTGAGTGAGTGGCTATGCAGTTGGGACATTATCACTTGGTGTGCGGGTGAGTGAGTGGCTATCCAGTTGGGACATTGTCACATGTTCGTGGCTGCTCGCCGCATTACACTGAAACACTGAAGCCTCCTGCTGAAGCCCTGACTCTCCGGCTGCTGGTGGAGAACGGCGCTTCCGGCGTTGCATGTCATTTTGTGTAGTACTCCAAAGTGGGCGTATACGGTGTCCACAGCACGAAATTTGACATATTTTAACCCTTTTTATAACACTTCAATCTCCACTAATTCTGCTTCGTTTGAAATGAAAATTATATGAAATTAAAGCTTGTTCTTTTGTCTTTTAAAGTATCTGATATTTAGTAAGCATTATGAAATAAATTAGAGTCAATGGAAACTTGTTTGGGGGTAAATTGGCAGCTCTGTGCATGCTCGCCAAGTTTGTTTTCATCCAGTCTGAGCTACTCCCTTCCCTAAAATTGATACCTTGGTGAGCACAGTGACCTGAGCTAAAAATAACCACCAATGAAAGACACAGAAGAAACTAGGCTTCAATAGCATATCAAGCATGGCTGTTTTTAAGTGGGAAATTTGATTGAACTGAAGGAGTGAAAACATTAAGACATCAATCCTCCTTGAAAATTGATCAGGATCGTGCTGAAAATGATATGATCAGAAAGCTCAAGACTTCCTCTATCTAACCATAACAATATTTGGTTGAGATTTAAATCATGCTCATCAAGGTTGGTCAGAGAAGTGACTGCTGCTAGAATGTGGCTATTGTCAGCTCGCAATGCCTAAAAGAGAATCTTGTCTTTCTTTCTCTGATCAGTTAGAAAAGTATGTCATCGTGTAGAGCTATTGATTCTGGATATTTTGGTATAAAGATTGCAGTGATAGGACAATTAGAACGGGAGTTATGCTATTTTTCTTAATTTTACTGAATTTATTATTGGTGGTTGCTGGAAATTAAGGAATTTAGCAAGTTTGACATGAAATTTCAGAAAGAATACTAACAGTGATGGTCTGTAAAAGATTGAACTTCTTATTTGTACTATAGAGAATGAGATTCTTTAATATTGGGCAGATCATATGCAAAATAGCTTCCAGGTAGAACCCTAAAAACCAAGATTTGGCTAATTTGGAAATGTGCACAAATCGGGGTAAAGAAATCAATCTTTAAACACTTATAACTTTGCAGCTATTCAATCGATCTAAATGATTTTTATATCATTGAGATCCGATTTAAAAGATCTGTACAGATATATAACTTGTAATACTGACCTGTTGGGGAAAAGAATCACTTTGGAGTACCTATTAGTAGTAGTTCTTATTTCATGTTAAAATTAATAATAGTTGGGCCTGTACAGTGAAACTCAGCTTATCCGGTCAGCACTGGAACATCGCAAATAGTAATCGGATAGCGGGGTGGCCGTATCGGCGAGTGTTACTGTGTGGGGACAGTTCCACAACAAGGCTATGCTTTAAACGGTCTGAAGATATGTTCTTTAGTCATGCATGACTGAGGTATGGACGAGATATACGGTATATATTTATATATACGGTATACATTTATATATACAGTATACATTTATATATACGGTATACATTTATATTTATATTAAATGGAGAGCGGCAGTCAATGAAATTAAAAGCAGTCTTTGTCGCATTGCGACCGACAGCATGATGATGATGACATTTATATATACCGTATAGATATATATATATACGGTATATATTTATACATATGGTATACATTTATACATATGGTACATATTTTTATATATACGGTATACATTTATATATACGCGTGTAGGGGGTCTTCCCATTGGGTTTAATTATTGGCAATTGTTGAATACGTTATTACTGGAGACGCGTTGGATTCTAGATTTCGAACCGTCAGTCGGCGATGCGTCGCCTTGAGCGGGCACATTTAAGGTATGGCATATCCTTACACATAATGGGGACATTTACTATCGCGGCTCTAATATACACACCGCCTTGTCAAATTGATTCTGTGTTCTCAACACATGAAGTTTGTAGTGTATGCGAATCGCCTAACTAGGGATGCCAGTTTATTCACTTTGAATTACAATTCCATCCACGATTCTACTAATAGAATTTAGCATGTAGCCTGGGTTGACTGCTTGCCACGCGGGAATACTGCATACAGCACCTGGTGCGTCGGCCATATTGAATGGTTCCTGACATATTGAACACCCGATTTATGTTCTTGGCAGAGCCATCAGCGCCTCCTGCTGTGCACACTAAATGTGCATCACACACCACACACACCACACACTACACACCACACACACACACCACACACTAGACACCACAAACACCACACACCGCACATCATACACCACACATCGTACACCACACATGCCACACACACCACACATCATACACACCACACATCAAACACCACACATGCCACACATGCCATATACACCACACACGCCACACACACCACACACACCACACACACCACATATACAACGAAGCGGCATGCTACACAGCATTCACACATGTTCAATATACTTGTAGCAAAAACAACCTATTTTCCTCACAAACTAAATCTATGTGAATTATTTAACACCATTGCCGCCTTATTTTTGATGAATTTTGTTACCTTAATTTGATTATATTGGGTCCTGTTTTTTCTGTCTTGGAAATAAAATGGTTAGATTTCTACCTGTGTGAAATGTGAAGAGAGTGCCTGTGGTACCTAGATGTCAATGAACGGCAGTCAGTACACGGCTATCAGTGCATGGCTGCAATTGCACAGTTGCCAGTACATGGCTGTCAGTGCACGGGTGTCCGTGCACGGCAGCCATTGCAAGGCTGTCAGTGCACGGCTGTCAGTGCATGTATGTCAATGCACGGCTGTCAGTGCACGATTGCCATTGCATGGATGTCAGTGCACGGATGTCGGCGCACGGATGTCGGTGCACGACTGCCATTGCACGGTTGTTGGTCTCATTGCATGGCTGTCATTGCATGGCTGTCATTGCACGGATGTCATTGCACGGATGTCCGTGCATGGCTGTCCGTACATGGTTGTCAGTACATGGATGTCAGTGCACGACTACCATTGCATGGCTGTCAGTGCACGGCTGTCCGTGTACAGCTGTCCGTGCATTGTTGTCCGTGTACGGCTGCCATTGCACGGCTGGCAGTGATGGCTGTCCATGCATTGCTGTCCGTGTACGGCTGCCATTGCACGGCTGGCAGTGCATGGCTGTCCATGCATTGCTGTCCGTGTACGGCTGCCATTGCATGGCTGGCAGTGCACGGCTGTCCGTGCATTGCTGTCCGTGTACGGCTGCCATTGCATGGTTGTCAGTGCATGGCTGGTACTGATGGTGTATACGTGCATACCCGCTGTTTACTTGTGTAGCACAATTGGCGTCCTGCATGACATTGGCCCGAGGTGACTTTGGCGCAGCCAGGTGTGTGTTGTGTGAGTGAATGAGTACTGAGTGTCTCAGTACAGTGCACTGAGTGTCTCAGTACTGTTTTGACTAATGACGGCGATTTCTGCTCTTTATTTACCAGTAACCTTTATTCAGTCTGATACATGTTGCTGCTTCAAGTGTTTGATTCGTGACTTTTTGTACGGAGTCAGTGGAATGGGAGTCCGTATTATGCTCATCCTATTGGCTGCTGATGGGGTTTTTGTTTAAGTGTTTTCATTCCTCTGAATAACATGTTGTCAGGGTTTAATGCACTGGTCTTCCAGCCCTAATGACAATTGACACTACACAGTAAACAAATCTACAACAATATAGATAGACAATTACAAGACAGTAAGCAAAACATCGATTTGAAGGTTCATATAGTTAACATGCTATTTCCGCTATTAGGGTTACAGAAGTATCATGAGTTGATAGGAAACCAGACAAAGCCACATACCGACTGAGTCTGGTTGTATATCAGTCACAACAGTAATTCCGATCATCGTAACGGTGGAAGGGCATGTTAATTATTTAATACATCACCCTAATATTATGCTTATTAATAGTGTAAAATGACAAAGTTCCATCTGATAGGATTGAGTATTTTTCTTGTAATTAGCCGGGATTATTTTGAATGCATGTATTGTTATTGTTATTGTTTGTTGTTGTACCTCTATAATCAGAGATTGTGGAGTTCAGTTACAACTGGCCTAAATTGATAATAGTAGTTAGTACTGCTCAACTGGTATGAGTGCCATTGGGAGGATTGACCTGCTCATACGGCACTAATGGCCCTGTCAGACTACGACGTAATGACGTCAACGTAGGAAGAACGTTGAACTTCTCGGCGTAGTATGCAAATTTGGGCACAAATTGAACGTGGATGCAGCGTAGTGGACAAGAGCGTAACATCGGTAGAGCATAGTGATACCGTCATTCAACGAGAGAGGACAACGTCACTATGCTCACGGAACGTTATGAACGTTATTCCATCTCCAGAAGAACGTTATGTGACGTTACCTACGTCATGAGACGTTGAACGTATGTTGAATGCACGTTCTCCTGACGTTCTCCTGACGTTCTCCTGATGTTCTCCTGACGTTCCCATTACACCACGTGGGCATTTGCACTCAGTTTAATGTGGGTCAACGTAGTGGAACGTAGTTGAACGTAGTGAGCAGCATTGGAAAAACGTCCGTTTAACATCATTGATGTTCACTGAATGTGAACAGAACGTACGGCGAACGTAAACCCTTACGTTCGAGCTACGTCAACATTTTTTAACATGTCCAAAACCTCGACGTAACTTGACGTAACTCGACGTAATGTGACGTAGCTCGACATCAGTCTAACATCATTATGACGTCATCATAACGTAATCCAACGTACATCAACGTAATGACGAAAAATCGCCATGTTAGGCTCACGTTCGCTTGTTACGTCGTAGTGTGCCAGGGGTATAAAGTGGCGCCGCTGGCGGCGTTGATGTAAAACAATAGTTCATATAGTTAGTCTGTGCACTAGACCGGGTGGGGTGGAGGCTGGGAGGTGGGGTTAGAGTGCACTCGGGGGTACAGCAAATACCGCCAGGTGCGTGCAGCATGACATGACAACTGAGGTCACGCATGGACTACGTCACGTCGGCGGCCATGTTGGATATCTACGTCCTACCGGCAGGGTCAAAGACGTGTAGGGCGCCTGATTCACGTGTAGGATTACTCCGCAACTGAATCATACCAATGAGCTTTAAAAGAAATTGATCCCCGTCGCTACTTTGTCTTGTACTTGCCATTGCTAGGATATGAGCAATGAATGTTTGGTTCAGTGTCAGGATAATGTGACTCAGTGGGATATCGGCCTATATGGTCAACGGAACCGTATTCCAGTGAGGTAGTTAATAGACAGATGTAGGTACATCTCCTAGCACTCGGCATTGCTAGTATAGGTGCAAGGATTGGCGATTCAGTGTCCGTTCAGTGTTAAGATAATGTGACTAAGTGGAAGATCGGTCCATGGTGTCAGTGGAACGGTATCTCAGTGAGGAAGCACTATAATGTCGCCATGAGTGGCAATTCGGTGCTCATCCTAATATGAACCAAGATATGTGGCCAGGACATAAAACCCCAATAAACCAAAGCCAAACCGGCACCACTGTCACCTATGTACGTCAGCGCGGCACCCACGTGACATGTCTGTGTCACACGGGGTGAGGTACCACACTGCACCGCCATTGAACGTGGTGTACGTGTGGATGTACACCTAGGGGTGAGCAGCGTAAGTGCAGAGTACGTGACAGTACGTACATTCATGCACAACCATGTGTACCGCGAATGATGTGGTTGTGAGTAGGAACCAGAAATATTCATTTTAATTTTGTTTGAAGAAGAGAAGGAAACTGCACATGTTGGTCGTCTGTCACAGAACAGACCCGCGTGTCCGGTCTCTGTCTGCACGTCGTGTCACACGCGTCTCGTGGGCGCTGTCTATATATACACTCCCGACAGTGCCCACGCACACGCGCACCAACACGCACACGCACTCCCGCCCCGTCACGCACACGCACTCCCGCCCATCTGTCTCCCTTGCCCCCCTCCTCCTCCTCCTCCCGCCTGTGCTATCTCCCCGTCTCTACTCCCCACCCATCTCCCTCCCCTCCCCTCCCCGCTCCACCCTCCACCCTCCTCCACCCCCTCCCCTTCCCAGTATGTTTGCATGTAGGGGACCTCTGATGAATCAGAGTGAATCAGACATCACTACTTGCATTAACATTTCTCACAACGTGAGCCAAGGCGCCAGGAATGAGACATGTGTTCTGATGTTAGATATGACTGATATTTAGTGTCGTCGGAAGTGACTCGACACATTTAAAGGATTCACAAATCACAGCAACCGATTATCTATACATATGTATGTATATAATTTGAGACATTCATATATATATATATATATATATATATATATATATATATATTAGTAATAATATATTATATGCTATATATTTTATATGAAAGCTATTCTGTTTAAGGAGGAGATAACAAATATGGAGATGTTGGATTTCTACAATGGTGAAACCAAATTCTTGACATATTACATATATATATATATATATAAATATATATATATATATATATAATTTTTTTATATATATATTATATAAAACTGGCTATGGTGGAGGGACAGCAAGGAGCGCAAACGAGGAGTGGGTGGGAACCTTCCAGTCTTTTATTTTGCAAGGAAAGGCCCATGGCCGGGCAAAAGAAAATAGCCCTACCAATCAAAGCTAAAAATGCATGCGATACAAGGTACGGTGGCAGAGCAAGTGACCTGTGAGCAGCAATGACGGAGTAGCAGTGAGGCAAAAGCAGCCACGGAGCAAATATACAAGCGAAGAAAATAATAATAAAATTAATAAATAAATAAATAATAAATAAGGTAGGTAAACCCCGCCTCTTTATATATATATAATAAATTACATTTTACATAAAACTGGCTATGGTGGAGGGAGAGGAAGGAGCGCAAACGAGGAGTGGGTGGGAACCTTCCGGTCTTTTATTTTGCAAGGAAAGGCCCATGGCCGGGCAAAAGAAAATAGCCCTACCAATCAAAGCTAAAAATGCATGCGATACAAGGTACGGCGGCAGAGCAAGTGACCTGCGAGCAGCAATGGCGGAGTAGCAACGAGGCAAAAGCAGCCACGGAGCAAATATACAAGCGAAGAAAATAATAATAAAATTAATAAATAATAAATAAGGTAGGTAAACCCCGCCTCTTTATATATATATAATAAATTATATTTTACATAAAACTGGCTATGGTGGAGGGAGAGGAAGGAGCGCAAACGAGGAGTGGGTGGGAACCTTCCAGTCTTTTATTTTGCAAGGAAAGGCCCATGGCCGGGCAAAAGAAAATAGCCAAAGGGGGCCCTCAAAGAGAGCCCCCCCCCAACCACTACTCGCTTAACTCAACTGGGCCAGCGAAGAGGAAACCCTCAGGTCATTCATTATACAAACCTGCAATGGCGTTTTCAGGTAAGCGTAGACCGTTTCATTTTTTGTTTTTTGTTTTTTATGATTGTTGTTTTAGGTTATGTTTTTTTTGTTTGTGTTTTTTTTGTTTTGTGTTTATATTTTTGTTTTTTAATTTTTTTTTTTATTTGTTTTCGTGGTTTTCACTGCCCATAACCCCGAGCACCGTGTAATCTCTTCCTAATTGTAGCAGCCGACCAAATAACAAAAAGGTTAGTACCACCCGGGCGGAGGTGGAGTGGGAGTTAATAGAAGTCAAATGCTCCCACCCAGGCCAGCAATATTGGTAAATAGTTTTAGCATAGACTGGTAAGATGAATATGACATAGGAGTGGAACCGACATCAGCTGGCAGCCTAAAAGCCATATCGCCCGGCCCAGCAGGTATCTCATCAAAATGCTTACGTGTCCAAAAAACTGCGCAAAGAGCGAGGTTGCAACACTTAGCGACAGGTATCTCGAGAATCCTCTCATTAAATTGGATGGTCTTGCATTTTTTGACCCGTACTACCATGCCCCAATCAAAGAAGGTGAAATCTGATCGGGTCAAGGCCGCATCTGAGGTGGTGACCTGGCTTTTCCTAAGCAATGCACGAAATGACAGCAAAACGGCTGCCCGCCAAGCCGTGTGTCCTGAGTTTAGGGTCAAACCCTCAAAAATCTTAAGCAACATGTTTGGAAGGAGAGGCGGGGCCCTCCTAGGGGTATCGCCCTTTGAGCGCCTGATACCCCTTAAGGTTGCGGCGACATAGTAGTCAGAGTATGCGATTTCCGGGGAACCATTCTGCTTTAAATAAAAATTTAGGCCCGAAAGATAATTTAAGATGGAGCTATAGGCGAGATCCTTAGCCAACCAGGTTGCGTACAGGGCAACCCACTTAGAGGAGCATGGTAGCGGGGCCCTATATTCCCCCACTTGATCCACAAAATGCAGGTAACGCTTAATTTGGACGTTTCTAGCAGACCAGGAGTTTGGGGCGTAATATCCCTGCTCATAGAGGCGCTGCTCCCCCCTTAAGTCCTCCCGTCCTGGAACAAAAGAAAAAAATGGGGTCTCAAAAATGCTCCTACAGCACATCCTCCAACTCTCATCTACAGTGGCGATTCTGGCCGCACTTCCCCTATCAGCCAATCTACTAAGTGCATCGCAAGTTATATTCTTAGAGGTATTAATATAACATGAGCTAAAAACAAAATTCTCTTCAATCGCGAGCCAAAAAAGTCGCCTCAAGTAGGACATTATAACATTAGAGCGTGAGCGGCCCGTATTAAGGGCTGCCTGGACCACAACACTATCAGTCACGGATATAATTGAGGAACCCCCCAACCATGGGCCCATCGGTCAGCCGCCTCCCATGCTGCAGCCATCTCCTTAATATTAATATGAGCGGCGCCCAGGCTCCTATCAGGCGAGACATGATGGTGGCCTGCATAAAGCTGCAAGGCCTCATCCGCCTTCTCATTATAGGAACCCACAAGCCAATCATCACCGTGGGTGGCTCCCATCCCCCAACTCGAGGCATCACTATATACAGATTGAACTGGGGTAAACCTCCCCAACATAGCAGCCTTACCGTTAAAGCGACCCGCAAACTTTTCCCACCAGTCAATGTCTTGTCTGAAACCTGCGCTTAGCCTAACAAAGTAATATGATTCGCGTACAGAAGCGATCAGGTTATAAATTCCGCGACAAAAGGTGCGGGCGCCCCTGATAACCTTTGCGCAATGGGCTAGTAAACCACCCAATCTTTCAAGTTCCTTTCTCCTAGCTCTCTTACGGCCGCGAAAATGGGCAAGGACTCCATAGAGTTTCTTAAGTTTATCCGCCGGTAAGGTCAATTCAAGACCGACTGTGTCAACATCAATCCCCCAAAATCTCATCTTCTGCGCTGGTGACTGGAGTTTCTTAAAACTCAGAAAGAACCCCAACCTACATAGGATTGCTACTACTTTTTGTTGATGAGCGGCTGACTCCTCCCATGATGAGCCTATGACACAAAAGTCATCCAGATAATTGATGACTCTATCTGCCCCCTCACGCCTAGCACACCTAACGATGAAGTTAGAGATTCTTGTGAAGATAAAAGGGCTGGAGGCGAGGCCCATGGATAGGCGATTATCAAGCATGTAAATGTCCTTCTTTCCTTTGAAAGCCCATTTAATCCCTTGTTTGGTTCGGTCATCCGGGTATATTTGTACCGCCCTATAGGCATCTTTTATGTCGATGGATGAGAGAAAATCCCCCATGACGAGGACATCAATGACACTATCAACACTCAGATAATTAAATTTTTGAGCTACCTCACTAGTTGCGGAGTTTACCGACAGGCCACGAGGTCTACTACAATCGACCACAAGTCGACAACCCCCCCCATCCTTTGGGACAACAAACATCGAGTGTACACATAGGGGGGTACGATTGGTAATAGATATTATACCCTGATCGAGTTCGACCTTCAACTTCTCTTCAATCAGGTCCCGGTCACATTTTGACAGCCGTTTACTATTATTAGTCTCGTAATTTTGGTTAAATTCTGAATTTACTACCCTAAAACCAAAAACCATACCCCAAAGTAAATAGGAAGCATCAGCATCCACCTCGCCCCTGAGAATTAACTCTGAAAAGAAATGACATGGTTTAAGCTGACAGGCCATGCCTGCCAGAACATAGACACACAAGCAAATTCCGCTGACACAATCCCGGGCAACTCTAAACACAACGGGTGTCTGGCCCTCTACCTCACAAACTGAGACAATTAGTCCATCGGCCTCCTCTTGTACTTCCACACAATCTAAATCACAGGCCGGCATAAGCAAGCGACCACAGTTCACCGGAATAACATCATCAGCTTTGTTGTCCTTGTCACTTTGTTGTCGGTCAGGAAGCATTATATCAGTGCCATCGTCCAATCCAGCGATGTTACAACTGTCGATTAGCATCCGGTCGGTTCGATCGGCCCGATTCCGTGCAGTGTCATTATCAATTATGTCGTCACTTTGTCGCGGGTCACCTCCCGCTAGCCCGGTGCTACCGTCACCTTCAAAGACGACACACCGATCCCACACACTCAAGTTGGCTACAGCGGCCCGGTCACCTACAAAGACCCCTGCCGCTCGGCTGTTGCTCCCATTTCCTCGGTCGCCCATACCACTTGGTTCAATCAATTGTCTATCAATTCTCCCGCAAGGGGGTGGGGGGAAGACTGCATCACCCGCCACTTTATCTTTCTCTGCCAAAACGACCCGCTCACCTACAAAGACCCGTTCAACAATACAGGTTCTGGCACCATTAGCCCCCCCCCGCCTCCAAGTCGCTCCGATCACCTACAAAGATCACAACTTGGTTGCTGCAGTTACTCGCTGTCTCGAGTCAAACTCTGCAGGCCGCGCGTTTATCACCCTTTCCATTACATTTTGAACAGACATGACTAAAGCGGCAATCATCCTCCCCTCTATGGCAGCCCTGCTCTCCATTCCAGGCATAGCATGGCCTCTCGGGTTGCTGGCCCTGTTTCCGCGTCTGATGAATAGATGTACCGGCTCTCTTCGCCTTAATATTCAGGGAACCATAGTGTAACACACTTGTTCCCCTGTTCGCACTGGAGAACGCCGCGAAACCTATGTCTTCAGCCAAAATCCTAATCGATAAATCATAGTCTACATGGGCTGAGTCCAGGTACTCACCGGTATGCGCCCTGAGTGAGAGGAAAACCATGTGTTCGACTAACGCTCTGTAGTCCTTAACGCCCAGCTGTTTTATCCCTAGTGCCCACTGGCCCGTCGCAGCTATCAGTTCATAACAGTTTGCTTTTGAGATGTGCTTTCGCCCCACTGTGAAACGTTTTAAACTCCACTTACTGCGTCTGCGACGGCTGGCGCTTCTACTCGACGAGCCACTCGACGAACGCCTCCGACGGGTAGTGGTCCTCGAGCGACCCCTGTCCTTTCCATAGGCACAGAAACCGTCCTCCGGGCGGCCTAAGGAGGCCGCATCCACGTAGGAGGCACCAGTTGTTGGCTCCGCTGCAACCGGATCCATGGTGTAGCCCGCCGCCGGCTTGGTTCGATCCAAGCTGGTGCCCGCGCCATCTTGTTTTCCTTCTGAACGCACGCTCTGTCTTTTGTCGCGCTTCGCCAATAATGCAGCACGACGTTCCTCCAGTTCAGCCAATTCATCCTCTATTTCTAGGGCCTTTACCTCCCTCGCCGTACGCTCTCTTCTGTCACGTAGTGATAACTCACCCATTTCCGGTTCCACACTGTCCTCCACCAACATCTTTGCAGTATCTGACGGGTTTTCGGAAGTCTGCGAGCGTGTGAACGGTCTTGCCCTTGCTCTACCCTGCTCACAAATAGACTGGTCCCCTTTGTCGTGAACGCTACCTCCGACGGGTAGTGGTCCTCGAGCGACCCCTGTCCTTTCCATAGGCACAGAAACCGTCCTCCGGGCGGCCTAAGGAGGCCGCATCCACGTAGGAGGCACCAGTTGTTGGCTCCGCTGCAACCGGATCCATGGTGTAGCCCGCCGCCGGCTTGGTTCGATCCAAGCTGGTGCCCGCGCCATCTTGTTTTCCTTCTGAACGCACGCTCTGTCTTTTGTCGCGCTTCGCCAATAATGCAGCACAACGTTCCTCCAGTTCAGCCAATTCATCCTCTATTTCTAGGGCCTCTACCTCCCTCGCCGTACGCTCTCTTCTGTCACGTAGTGATAACTCACCCATTTCCGGTTCCACACTGTCCTACACCGACATCTTTGCAGTATCTGACGGGTTTTCGGAAGTCTGCGAGCGTGTGAACGGTCTTGCCCTTGCTCTACCCTGCTCACAAATAGACTGGTTCCCTTTGTCGTGAACGCTACCACAGTTGTCACAGAAAACTCTAGGCATGTTATACTTCTAACAAATGGTGAGCTATCAAACACACAATTGCCGCGGCATACAACGGGTGTCCTGGGTATGTCACGAGCTCAAAACATGTAATCCTTTAATGTCACTCACAGTTTTTCCAGGCCGGGGCACGCTTCCACGCAGCGTATTTTCACTACCGTACTACTGTAAGTCATTCGTCACCCCACAATTCAAACAGAACGGCATATCAACATACCATGCTAAGTAGTGACAGCCAAACAGTCAGTCAGTTGTGACAGTAGCAGCCACTGACATCTGTAGTGACAGCAAGTCCACAGTGACAGCAAAAAACAATAGTAGAAACTGCACATATATATATATATTGTAGTGTCACCACCTATAGAATTCTTGTATTCACTTAGCTTAGTTGGTTGAATGAAGAGACCTTGTTAATCCGCAGTGACTCCCAACGTCGGTTCAAGCTAATGTCCAAGCTTCCATAGGCTTCCACATGCTTCCACAGCTCCATATGCTTCCAAAGCTTCCAAAGCTTCCAAGCCACGGCGGGAGGACCTTCCCCGAGGCGGCGGCCGGACGAGTCTAAGAATGCATGCGATACAAGGTACGGCGGCAGAGCAAGTGACCTGCGAGCAGCAATGGCGGAGTAGCAGCGAGGCAAAAGCAGCCACGGAGCAAATATACAAGCGAAGAAAATAATAATAAAATAAATAAATAAATAAATAATAAATAAGGTAGGTAAACCCCGCCTCTTTATATATATATAGTAAATTATATTTTACATATTTTAACAAACAAGCTGAACTCTGTTCCGGAATTCACCTACCTCGGAAGCACTATATCAAGTGATGG
The DNA here is from genome assembly GCA_030323885.1 of Branchipolynoe longqiensis. NCBI lineage: Eukaryota > Metazoa > Annelida > Polychaeta > Phyllodocida > Polynoidae > Branchipolynoe > Branchipolynoe longqiensis. Next base: position 7,379,199 of record CM059189.1, read on the forward strand.
CCGCATTGATGCTGAAATACAGAGGAGGATGGCCAAGGCTAGCGCATCTTTCGGCCGACTATGCCAGGGACTCTGGAACAACCACCATGTGTCCATTCGGGTCAAAGGCAATATCGACCGTGCAATCGTGCTATCCACCCTACTATACGGAGCCGAGGCCTGGACAGTGTACAGACGACAGGTGAAAAAGCTGCATGCCTTCATGATGCGACATCTAACCTGGAAGGACAAAGTGACAAATAAGGAACTACTCGAACGGACGGGCTTGCCCTCTACGGAAGATCTTCTGATCAAAAAGAATCTCCGGTGGACTGGACACCTCATGAGGATGTCATCAGACAGGCTACCAAAGCAAATCCTCTATTCTCAACTGTCTTCTGGTTACAGAAAGAGAGGGCGCCCTCATCACCGGTTTAAGGATACCATCAAGAGAAACCTGAAGCTGAGAGACATTAAGAATGACTCATGGATGCAACTCTCACAGCAGAGAGCTAAATGGAGAGCGGCAGTCAAGTAATGAAAGCAGTCTTTGTCGCATCGCGACCGACAGCATGATGATGATGATGATATGTGCATTATAATGTATTATAATAATATGAAGGAACGGAGCAAATACACCATTATTACTTATTGTATATTTATTATTATTGTACGACCATTATATATATATATTCGGAGTCGCGCACCCACCCCACTATGGGGCGCGCGATTGGGGCGCCACATGTTTGGTGCGGAATAAATGCAAACCTGTCATTCCGATATCAATTTTCTTCTGGGACGGTCATTTGGACAGGAGCTGAAAGCGGAAGAACCTTCCAGACATGCCGTATTGCGAGTCGTGTGGAGTATCACACAAGATAGATAAATGTAAGAAAATGAAAGGAAAGAAGAAAGCAAAGAGAATGTTGCCAACATGAACAAGTAGACGGACAACAGTAGTGGAAGAGGAAAATGGTTCTAGAAGTGGTTCCCGTGAGAGTTCACCGGAATTAGTAGTCAAAATGCAGACGCTCAAATTGGAAGACCAAGAGAAGTCACTTCTCAGAGAAATTGCTGACATGTCGAAAGAAGAAAGTATAGCTGAATTACAAGACAAGCGAGATGCCATGCGATGAAGGAGCGGCTACTGGGTTCGACTCCAATTCGTGAAGGAGGGGCGGCAACGGTAACCACCGGTGCAATGGCGGCCCCGGTGGTAGACAAACTCCATCGGATTCAAGAAGTAGAAGCTCCAGCAGTACTAGAAGAAGACGAAGTAAGTGGAGCCTGAGGCGGTATGCTGTATTAGGAAAAGAACTAAAGAAGTTAAACTGCTATGAGCTCATGACTGCTTCAATGAGGTGGTGTTTGGATATTGAAGGTTTGACTGTGAAAGACTTGCGTGCATTCTTAGAACATCTGTGTTTCATGTCGTCACGAGCCAGGCAAAATGATTTTCATGACTCAACGCATATTGAATATGACAAAGATATCAGGAAGCTGGCGGAAGTGGAGGGCTTTGCGGCCTTTGGTAGCAAGAACACAGGCCTTGGTATGTTCCATTATGGAATGCACAACATGCGCCAAAGAAAGACAGTAGGCAGTGTACGGAAGCCTACTTCATATACTAAAGACGGTAAAGCAGGGTGCTATAAATGGAATAAAGAGGCAGGTTGTAGCAGGGCGGACGACATGTGTAACTTTGGTCACTGGTTTTCGAAATGTGGAAGCAAAGGGCACACAAAATATAATTGTGCGAAGGACTGAATGTCAGACGGCGCGACGGGAAAGGAAGACAGTCGACATGTTATAAGTCATGGTATATGTATTGCAAGTAAATGTTGTGATAAAACTTTGAATATTAAAAATAATAACAGGAGCGGGCCGGCCCAGTTGGACAGCAGAACGAGTGGTAGCAAGGGTGACATAAAACTGAAACAAATTGCTAACACCTCTTGTGCTGCGGATTTAACTACTGTGACCCAGTCACAGAGCACTGTAATAAATTATGACATTAACTTGATGCCTAATGACCATTACAATGTCAATGACTTGTGTGCGCAAAATGAACTGTCTAGTATACCGGTAGGTGGCAGCCGTCGGCCGAATTGCAATCCAATAACTGTTACATGTGCTACTAACAATGGGAGGTTAGCAGAGTCCCTTGAAGGGGGTACTATATGGGGCGCCCAAGGTATAGTAAGCCAAGTTAACGACAAAAATGTTTACCAGTGTTGTGTTAATGCAAAAAACGTTACATGTGCTAATACGAATAAAAAAACTGAAAAGAAAGCCAATAATAACAATCATGTTTTAGGCGAAAGGAGAGTTGAAGATTATAACGTGAAAAGCCAAGTTAACGGAATACTTAATAATTGGATACAAACAAATAATGCGAGTAGTGATGACATGTTATATGTTGAAACAGTTAGAGGGGATTGCTGTTATTGGAAGTTCCACATTAGAGAATACCCCCAAGCAATACCGAAAGTTATTAGTGTTAAAAATAACTGTATTAATGGTAATTGTGACTGTAAACATTATATAGCGGGTAACATAGTACAATTAAAACCATGTCGGTTTATATCGGAAATTTTCTTAAGAGGAGACACAGACCCTGATTGTATGTATATTCTGTGGGGAGTAGTGTTTGGATATCACGTAAATAAATACGGACTGTAATGCAAATTACGATACTAAATTTAAGAAAATTCGGAATAATCTGTACAGGGATATCATCACGCAAAAATTGTTATCTGAGTTAGACCAGGACATAATTTCCCGGACAGACCATACCCCGCTCTGTGTACATAATGTGTTCTGTATACCGAAACCAGGGGGGGGTAGAGGTATAACAGACTGTAGTTTGCCGAAGAAGGAATCAGTGAATGCTTTCACGGATCAAGTGGCACTAAAATTTAAGTACAAAAGTGTGGATGATGTAGTAAACTATATGATTGGTGGAGACTACTTGTCTACTATAGACCTAAAAGACGCGTATCAAGCTATTTCAATACACCCAGCAGATAGACCTAGACAGGGTTTGGTATGGGGGTTTAATGATAAACCGGGAAGTAAGCCTGAGTACATGCTTGACAATAGATTATGCATGGGACTGTCGTCAAGTCCATTTGTTTTCTTGAAGATATCTGAATTTGTAGTTAGATGTGCGAATAGAGAAGGTATATGCAAAGTAGTAAATTACTTAGATGATTTTTGCATCATATCCTCAAATTGGGAGAATGCGAAAGAGCAGCAAAATAAATTAATTGCCATCTTGCACCGTCTTGGTTTCCACATTAACTATAAAAAACTGATTTGCCCAAGTAAGACAGTCAGATTCTTGGGGATAATAATTGACACAGTTAAGTTGGAATTAACACTCCCAATTGATAAACTCGAAAAACTAAGGAATATTCTTACGTTTTTTAAAGACAAAAAGAAAGCCACGAGAAAAGAGCTTGAGAGATTAGCCGGAATGTTAGCCCACTGCGCCAAAGTAGTGCGTGGTGGGTGAACTTTTTCTCGTAGAGTGTATGATTTAGTGAATTCGGTGTCCCAACCGTACTATAGGGTACGGTTGAATGCAGACTTCAGGGAAGATCTGAATTGGTGGATTGACTTCGCTGGTGTGTTTAATGGGAAGGCATTAATACTGGGGAAGTTTGCTCCTATAAAAGCCACTTACAGCGATGCCAGTAAGTGGGGTTATGGGGCGATGCACGGCACCGACTGGTTAGTAGGTTGCTTTGATCCGATGCAGGCGGAGCGGTTGAAAGCGGATGTTGGACACCATTATCATCAACCTGATGAGGAATTGCATACTGCTCATATTAATGAGCAAGAAATGTGGGCGACTTACGCAGCGGTAAAGCGGTGGGCGCCCAGTTGGGAGGGAGCAGCCATAATGATTATCACAGATAGTGCTACAGTGGAATCAGCATTAAATACAGGACGGTCAAAATGTAAATTAATTATGTATTATCTAAGACGGTTGTTTTGGATGTCAATAAAATACAATTTTGTGTTTACTTCTGTGCACATCGACAGTGAGGTGAATAGAATGACAGACGCCCTAAGTAGGATTAATACTTATGACATGTCGAAAGTAATACTTAATGCTGACCCGGAAGGAAGACTTTGTTGTAGTAACTTATTTCGGCAACCATTGTCTTTCCAGGACTCGATAAGCTCAAAGCAGAACAGAAAGTTTTCCAGATGAAATGCTACGCTCCGAATTCTCAGGCAGCAAGGGCTGTTCAAGTAAATAAGTATCTGTCGCTCATAACGGAATTTTCAGACACTCATTTGCCTTTGCCTTGCAATTCTATGCAGGTAGCGCTGTATGCAACATGGTTGGCGAGGACATGTAAATATTCCTCGGTAATTAATTACTTAAGTGGCCTTAATTACTTTCTCAAGTGGCAGGGCGCAACACCGATAGACTATAAAGATTTCATTATTAGTTCCACTATTCGAGGAATACGTAGAACGTTAGGAGATTCGCCTAGGCAGGCGATTCCTCTTCTTCCAGATGTTTTCTGGTCTATCAAATAACCCTGGGCATATTGCCTGGCGGGCAGCGCTGCTGTGTAGCTTCAGGGGACTTCTAAGAAAATCTAATGTAACTTATTCTGATGCTGTGTTACGGCGTAAGAACATAAAATTCTATGAAGGGGCATGCTATTAGAAATAGTATAAACAAAAACGATCCAATTTAGCGAGAAATCATTGTATATACCGATTGCGAGATGCCCGGATTTAGACTTGTGTGCGGTGCACTGGACGGAAATGCATTTTTGTAATATGCCAGCTGTAGGCTCTGCTCCGGCGTTCTTAGTGCCGGATGATTATGGGGGAGGATCACCCTTAACATATAAAATTTATCAAGCAACACTGAAATTGTTTGGAGGGCTCGCTGGTCTTGATATAGATTTGATTTCTTCGCACTCTCTGCGAAGAGGAGGATGCACATATCTTTCTATGTGCAGTGCATCCCTAGAGGAGATTAAGATGAGAGGTGACTGGTCAAGTGATGCAGTGTTTCAGTACTTAAAAACACCGTTATCCATGCGTATTGTAAACGATATGAGAGTAGCAGCAAAGCTTGCAGCTACTATTTGTTAGCAGAGTTGGGTTGGGGGACCCGGACTCGGGTCTTTTGGCATATATAGTCCCAGCCAGAGAACTAATAAAGAACTCAGCCCAACTCTGCTCTTGTCTATACATTATTTGCCTAGGGTTTATGTGCATTATAATGTATTATAATAATATAAAGGAACGGAGCAAATACACCATTATTACTTATTGTATATTTATTATTATTGTACGACCATTATATATATATATTCGGAGTCGCGCACCCACCCCACTATGGGGCGCGCGATTGGGGCACCACATGTTTGGTGCGGAATCAATGCAAACCTCAGTCATTCCGATATCAATTTTCTTTTTAGGTAGGGCATATATAGTCCCAGCCAGAGAACTAATAAAGAACTCAGCCCAACTCTGCTCTTGTCTATACATTATTTGCCTAGGGTTTATATTATATATAATATATATTGTATATATTGTATATATTATACATAATATATATAATATTATATAATATATATATATATTATATATTTCCGGAGTTAGAAGCATCGGAATACACCGAAACGCTTGGTGTGTGATGACCGAGTATCTATGCCTATCCGTTAAGACCCTCCACAAAGTTAAGCCACAAAGCTATTTCTTCCCGAAAGCCAGAATTTAGATGAAATTTATAGTACGGCTGCTTAAGGGTTCTAACCGCATCATATACCCGGCTACAAAACGAACGGCCACCCCAGACGACTGTAGCGCAGTGACACCCCAGTCACACGAGGCCTGCGTTCGCTAACGATCGATTACCGACGTCAAAACTTCCTCCTTTCGCCCTCCTTACACCCTGATTGAGTGCTGTCACCGCGAGGACGCGAACCTCCCGGCGTCCATTTCGGGAATTTTGGACGCAAGGAGGTTGCTGCTGCTGCACGTGCAACCTCCTTACGCCCTATTCCGGCGGCGCCATTCAAAATGGTTGGCGCCCTGGTGCCGCCCTGGCGTCGCCCTGGCGCCGCCCTGGCGCCGCCCTGGCGCCGCCCTGGCGCCGCCCTAGCGCCGCCCTGGCGCCGCCCTGGCGCCGCCCTGGCGCCGCCCTGGGTTGGTGGTAAGACATGCGATGCTGCAGTCACCATGTTATAATATTTCTGAATGCCCGGCCACGTTTGGGACACCAAATAATACTACAGAAACTCTCCCCTTCATATCACTTGTCTATCAACTCATTAACCAATGCTAAGGAAGAATGAAGACAAGACACAGATAAACAGTGGAGAAGTTGTGTTTTACTAACACCAACTCCTGTCCACCTACCAGTGACCTATCATCCACACCCCTTGCCCTCTAGCCACACAATATCTCATTACTACTTTAGCCTGTATAGAAAGCAGTGCCTACAGCCCATGGGACAGGAGTCCTATGGCTGTGTACACACTCAATTAGAATAGATGAATTTTGATAGCATCAGACAGAGTGTCTGGGGTTCCTGCTCAAGAGTAGGTGTGTCTCACTCCAGAGCCAGGAGTAGAGCGACAGCACTCAATGAGGGCGTAAGGAGGGCGCAAGGAGGACGTTTTGACGTCGCGAATCGATCGGAAGCGAACGCAGGCCTCGTTTGACTGGGGTAGTTAGTCGTCCGGCTAATCTTCCTAGGTCTCAGCGGGTTACCTTCCGCCTGTGGAGAAATAGTTGAAGATGCTTTTTAAGCTTCACGACCTTGTCATCCGGCAAGTGGAGCTGCATACGGACTGTGCGGATATCGATACCTAGAAACCGTGTGCACTGGGTGTGAGAAGCTAATTTTGCAAAGTTAATAAAAAAAAAAAAGAGTTGTCTTAATACGCATACAATTATTTCCTTGGATTTAGCGCAGGCATCCTGTGACGCACCTGCCACTGCAAAGTCATCGAGATAATTGATTACACCACTAACCCTGCCCGCCTCTTACAGGCACGGACAAGGAAATTGCTTATCCTGGTGTAAATATATTGGCTAGAGGATGGCCCCATGCACATTCGGTTATCGAGAAAATCTTTCGTACCATTCCCGAGATTCCACCGTAACCCCTGCCGTAGCCTATCAATAGGGTGAATGGAGACCACCCTGTAAGCAATTTTTTATATCCACCACTGCAATAAAGTCAGCTGGAAGCATAGTGTCAACCAGGTTGTCGACGCCTTTATAAGAAAATGTCTGACACACCCGCTTGACATATGCGTTCACAGACCTTTCATGCGGTTTAGAACAGTCAACTACACATCTAAGTCCCTTCCCCGAAGATTTCGGGACACAACAAATATTGTGAATGCAAAGTGGAATCTCGGTAACTTCCGAAATACAACCGTTATCTAACTCGCTTGATAGTTGCTAAGGCATGATGATCACTTGAACGTACGTTCTCTTTCACACTTTGATGATGTGCATCACAATCAGAATTTATCATGTTGAAACCAAACAAGAAACCCTTCAACAAAGATTCCCAGTCGGTATCACGGGAGCATAATAAGAATAGCTCCACAAACGCCCTACATGGCGTAATTGGACCAGATTGTCGGTAATAGTATGAATACAATGACAAATGCCCTTGAAATAGTCTATGGTAACAGATAATTCAACAATACAATCTTTCATTAAATCATCAACAGCAATTAAGTCAAACACATTCGAATTTGCAATTACCGTCAGCCAATCAGCTGTAAGTTCAGTCCAATCAGTTAAGCACTGAGTCCAGTAAACATCAGAAATAGATTCGAACACAGTCTTATGGTGCTGTCACATTACAACGTTTCTCGCCAACGCGCGTCGATGTGTGTCACTTTTTGGCGAAAAGTCGGGAGACGTCTGGAAGCATTACGCGCACGTTGGTATTCGTTGATGGACGGCGACAGTCGGCGACACTAGTCATTGGATCGGCAAAGTTTTGTGCTTGCACAAAACTTTCGACGACCGACAACGCGCGCCAACACGCAGGTGCCAATATTATTTTGTGCGTTGGCGGAACGCCGGAGAGATACGTCGTAGTGTGACAGTGCTATAATTTAGGAATGTCAACAGCGCACGCAGACAGAACCTTCATGAGAAATATGAAGAATGGGACGGTGCAAACATGTAGGTATATGCGGCTGACCTGTTAGGAAGCAGTCTTCATGAGAAATATGAAGAATGGGACGGTGCAAACATGTAGGTTTATGCGGCGGACCTGTTAGGAAGCAGTCTTCATGAGAAATATGAAATATGAACAATGGGACGGTGCAAACATGTAGGTATATGCGAGACACAGAGACACACACACAGAGACACACACAGAGACACAGACACAGAGACACACACAGAGACACACACATAGACACAGAGACACACATACAGCTGCTATGGAGAGAGAAGCGACGACAGCTTCACGACAAAGACGACACCTTAACGACAAAGACAACACCGTATCGACACTGGACCGACAGCGTAGCGACACCGTATCGACAGGCGAGCGACATCGCCTGTCGTCGCCTGTCGTCAAAGTTTTTCAACATGTCCAAAACGCCGACGACAATCCGGCGACAGGCGAGAAAATGGAGGTGATGCGGAGGTGTCGCGGCGACAATCAGGCGACAATCAGGCGACACTCGACGACAGACCGGAAGTCGCTGTCGCTGGGCTGTCAGCGAGGCTTGTCGTCGTAGTGTGACAGCCACATCAGCGCCAACTACGATGCCGCAATCCTCTGCAGGCGGCGCTCTATTGGCGGCATTAACAACTTGGGTGTTATCGCTCGGCGCGCGGGTATTGCCTGAGTCGAGCAACGCACCGGTGTGTTTGACTGCTTCATCAAATCAGTCCTTCCTGCATTTTTCCCACCTGTGTCCTTTCGACCCACACTTGCCGCACCAATGAATTGCCAGGATTGAAGACTGAGTATCCCTCGTCGATGGCTAATTTACGCACCCCTAGGTCGTAATTTACGTGTGCCGTATGATACATTTTTCAGACTTAGCTCGACCCGCTAAATAAGCAATATGACGCACAAAGCGTATGTTTGTTTGTTTGTTGTTGTTTTACATCCTAGCAACATCTAACATCATATCAGGATGGGTACCGACTTGTGACAGTGAGCACTCATGGTGACTTTATAGTGCTGTCCCACTGGGAAACCAGGCTGCCAGCACCATGACCTGGTATCCCACTCAGTCACATTATCCTGACACTGAGCACACCAGTCCTTGACCTGTCCTAATAATGCCGAGCACCAGGCTAGGAAGCAACAAGTATCAATTTTGAAGTCATTGGTTTGACTCGACCAGGGTTCGAACCCACGACCCCACGATCTACCAGCACGAGAGACGGACGCTCTAACTCATTATATATATATTATATGTATTATTTACATTATATATATTATATATTATGTATATTATATATAGTAGATAATAGATATATTAGATATTATATATAAGGATGGTATTTATGTTATATATATTTTACCTAATAATAACATATAAGGTACTATTACTACTATCATGTTATTAATTATTACAGATCAATTGTACGTCCTTATCAATGTATAAGTCTATGTGGTTATTAGGCATATGCACATTGCGGGGATTTCAATAGATAAGGACGCATTGTTCTGAACGCATTGTTCAACGGCCCAGGATTCGAACCGACACCCCTCACCTTCCACCCCCTTACCTGCCCCCCTCACTCCGAACCCCTCACCTCCGCCCCCACGGTGCGAGGCGCGGTCAATACGCTCCGCCCCCGGAGACAGACAATCGGCGCGTCAATACGCGTTCTTTTATGTGCGCCATTTTGATGCTGGTTGGCGCTGGTTGTTGGCAGGCAGGGGGCGATGTGACAGCTGAGACTGTGACAGGTGTTTTATTGCGTCGTAGAGGCACTGCCTTCATTAGGTGCTGTCTGCTGCCCCTCCCGGGATGTCCGCCAGGTTTCATTGTCTGTTTACGTCGTTTCATTCAATACTAACACGTGAACTGGAGCCGCAGTGTTTGTCTCCGCCAGTGTCAGCGCGCAACCCCCCACTCCTACTGACTGACGTAGGAGTGCGAGCATGGTTACTCGTGTTTTTATGAGCAAATTAATTATGTGAGCTATATTTTAGCATGTTGTGAGTTTATGTGCTAACAACATCTCAGGTCAAATGACGGTTAGCGACTTGTGAAAGTTCAACCCATTGGTGACTACCATGTTCCGATCTCCAACTCAGTCGTGTTATCCCTATACTGACCAAAGCAGTTTGTAAAGTCGCTGGCTGGTGGTGTGGGTGGTGTGGACAACCCAAGAGAAATCAATACAGGTAATGAAGGCAAGTAGGTAAAGAGTGAAAGAAGGAGAATGAGACTCCTTAATTTATTATCTATAGCCGTGTTCACACGGGCAATGTAAATCGATTCTTAGTAAGCGACTTGCCTAGTTTGACGCACATTTCGCGTGTGAATGGGCGTCTGAGTCGAATTAGGGCTGAATCGATTTCTGTGATGCGCATACTGTAAACCACCTGTCGAGGTAGTTTACGTGAGTCGATTTCTGTGAATCGATTTATTTTGTCCGTGTGGACGCAATAAGGCGGATTAAGGACGTCACACGCATGCGCAGTCGAGAGCTTACTTTGTTGACTTTCCGGTCGATCAAAAGCGCATATTATATAATTTGGTCTATGAACCGGATAGAGGTGCACAGATGTTTTTTTCATCATTTATTTATAGGTTTTCACTGCCCAGCAGAAGTTTTTACGGTTCCAAAACAATATGATTCAGTCTATACATATCTAGGTCGAACCCACTCTCTCATGGTGATGTCGCCTAACCGAAAACTGGCGCTGGTCAGACTGGACTTGCTCATGCGCAGATATCGATTTCCAGCCCAAGTACTGCCCGTGTGAACGGGTGTCTAAATCGATTCATATGATTCGCCTTGGCTGAATCGCTTTAGATTTTGCCCGTGTGAACACGGCTTTATATAGGTTTCTAGAATCCAAGATGGCAGTGGTCACATGGGTTGATCCACCAATCAGAGTTCAATCTGTTGTATCCAAGGCCTTGTTATGCTGGCTACAGTGCCTTGTAGTGGCCAATGATCCATAAATAACACCATGGGGGGAGGGGGTATGTGGGGTGACACTTCCAAAGACTATTCTAAGAAGTGACACTCCTCCAAAGACTATTTTACTATACAATTTCTATACCTAATGAGTAATAGTTTACCAATTCCACATATCCCTCATATATATGCCTTTGGATTTTATATCTCGCCATTTACCATTATATAGACAGTTTGCAATTTATTATAGTAGCTTCCACATATCCTCATGCCATTAGATCGGAACATTTTACAAGTTTGTTCTACATAATATAAATGCCAAGGACCATGCCAGGTAGTGACAAGTATAAAGTGTGTACATCAATGATTTAACCCATCCGGCTTTATATGACCCACATATCATATGCGGTCAATATGTATATTATATATAACCCATGCTCAGCATGGGTTAAAACTAGGCTCCACATCAATCCTTGGATCAATATTGTGTGAAGGCAATGACAATGACAGTCTGGTCGAAGTGACCAAAGTTAGTAAAAAAAACATCAACATTAATATGAAATTCAATTTATTTTTTTAAATTCAAAATTAATATGAACCGTGTATGTTATGCAAAAAAACATGCTCGTAACAACCCATGCATGGCGAAGCATCAGTGCAGTATGATGATGCACGTTGGCAGCGCCGATTAACAGAGGAGTAGTGATCAGAACGACCCTAAAACTCAACTACCGTTCGGTATTATATATATAATAGTAAATATGGAACACTTCTATTATTCATATCTGGTATTCTACCCAACCGACTTTTAAACATTTCCATCTTTAAACATTTCAATAAACATTGAAAGAAATGGTTCATTTTGAGCTAGATTAATGAAATATTCGATATTTGCCTAAAGCTATATATGTATGTCCTTATATATAATGATGTAATATATAATGTATATAATGTATAATATATATTAAATATATAATGTATGTAGCATATTATTAGATGTAACATGTGTAATATATGTAATACATGTAATATATAATTGTTATTATATTAATTGTATTCTATGTAAGTTATATCAAATGTGTAAAATATATCAAATATATCCAACATATAAAATATTAAATCAAATATATTAAATGAAATATATCAAATATATTGACTGGATTTCGCGTGACCATGAGGCGCGAGGAGTAAGGAAAGGTGGGGAGGAGGAGGGTGAGGGGGCGGGGGGGGGAGGTAGAGGTAGAGAGGGCAGGGGGCAGCGAGGAGGGTGGGTGGCTTACACTGAGGCAAAGAGAGACAGTGACCTGACTTCTTTTCGGCGCGTTATACAGGTCGCGGTGGTCTAATCGGTAGAGCGCGGGCCTCGTGTGCAGAAGGTCGGGAGTTCGGTTCCCGGTCGAGTCAGACCAATGACTTTAAAACTGATACTTGTCACTTCCTAGCCTAGCGCTTGGCATTAATAGACTGGTTAGCTCAGTCTCAAGATAATGTGACTGAGAGGAATATCAGGTCATGGTGCCAGTGGCCTGATTTCCCAATGGGGCAGCACTATAAATTCGCCATTAGTGCGCACTGTCACAAGTCGGTACCTTAGATGTTGCCAGGAAGTTACAGACAGCGCGGTCGGTCTGCCCCCCCCCCCCCACCCACCCCCCCTCCCACCGCCTGGTGAGTCGCGGTGATGAGGCGTTATGTAGCTGTCACACTACGACGACAATGGGAGGACGACAGCCCGGCGGCTGGAATTTTGAGAAATCACGACGACATATGCAAATTCGGGCTAATTTGGACGACAATCGGACGACATCCGGACGACATCGGGACAACAGACGGGACGACAGCGGGACGACAGTGTGTGTGTCTGTGTGTGTGTGACTCTGTGTCTCTGTGTGTGTCTCTATGTGTGTGTCTGTGTCTCTTTGTGTCTGTGTATATGTGTGTATGTGTGTCTGTGTGTGTCTGTGTCTCTCTGTGTGTGTCTGTGTGTGTCTGTGTGTGTCTGTGTGTGTGACTCTGTGTCTGTGTGTGTGTATCTATGTGTGTGTCTGTGTGTGTCTGTGTGTGTGTCTGTGTGTGTATGTGTCTGTGTATGTGTGTGTGTCTGTGTCTCTGTGTGTGCCTCACTCTCACTCTGTCTGACTCTCACTCAGTCTGACTCTCACTCTCACTCTCAGTCTGACTCTCACTCTGTTTATGTGTGTTTGTGTGTGTGTCTGTGTGTGTCTCTGTGTTTCTGTGTGTCTCTGTGTCTCTGAGAGTCAGAGTCAGAGTCAGACTGAGAGTCAGAGTGAGAGTGAGAGTCAGACTGAGAGTGAGAGTCAGACTGAGAGTCAGAGTCAGACTGAGAGTCAGAGTGAGAGTCAGACTGAGAGTGAGAGTCAGAGTGAGAGTCAGACTGAGAGTCAGACTGAGAGTCAGAGTCAGACTGAGAGTCAGAGTCAGACTGAGAGTGAGAGTCAGACTGAGAGTGAGAGTCAGACTGAGAGTGAGAGTGAGGCACACACAGAGACACAGACACACACACACACAGACACACACACAGACACACACATAGACACACATATACACACACACAGACACACACATATACACACAGACACACATATACACACACACAGACACACACATAGACACAGACACACACATAGACACAGACAGACACACACACAGACACACACAGAGACACAGACACACACACACAGACACACACACACAGACACACATAGACACAGACACACACATAGACACAGACACAGAGACACACACATGGAGAGAGAAGCAACTACAGCTTAACGACAAGACGACAGTGCCGCGACAGTGCCGCGGCAGTGACAGTGCTGCGACAGTGCCGCGACAGTGCCGCGACGGTGCCACGACAGTGCCGCGACAGTGCCGCAACCTCGGCTGTCGTAGAAGTTTTTCAACATGTCCAAAATCCCCACGACAACCCGGCGACAGTCGAGAAAGAGTGGAGAAACTGGAGGTGTCGCGCAGGTGTCGCGGTGACACCTGCGCGACACCTGCGCGACACCTGCGTGACACCTGCGCGACACCGGAAGTCGCTGTCGCAGAGCTGTCGTCGCCGCTTGTCGTCGTAGTGTGACTGCTACATTACGCTTTCCGCACACGCAGTCCTCACCGGGGACATTAAGGTTGCACAGTCCTCAGTGTTTTACATGTTTATTAGATTAATAATATAATTTAATTTAATTCAGTTTGAAATAACTTATTTCAAAGGGTTCACTTTCGAGATGTTTCACGCAAAAATAAATTTTGCATGAACACCAAAATGTTTGACAGGTATTTTCGTGCCTACCAAAGTAGCACCTCGGTACGATTCTGCAGTAGTATTTTAATAATCTGTATCTGATCAAATCTAGGGAAGTGTTTTGGTTTACAAATGTTGATGCTTTCATCGGATCGTCCAGCTTTAACTTATCTCATGTGGACCTGTAATGGGCTTCTCCGGGCACCGTAAAATGGCATTAGCGTCATTTGGCAGACCCCTTCATGGCCGCTCAGTTTCTAGATTTCAGCATCCCTGTGAGTAATCAAACGAGGAAGACCAAACAAAGGACATCCTGTCACTAGTCTGATGTCGCTTATGTCGTCTTACTCGGAAACTTAATTGGGTTGCTTTGTGCATTTCCCCAGTTGTCAAAGCAAGACTACGGATGTATGTGTGTATTTGTGTGTGTATGTATATATATATATTTTACCTCGGTACTACGCCTCTGGCAAGCCTCAGGCTAGGGAGAAGGAAGCACATTCGGCCCAGCAATTAGCATAATCTACTCACAACGGGAGGACGTTGTGGATAAAGCTCCGCGTTTTTTTACCTAAAACAACGGAAATTCGAGTAAGTACGTTGTTTTTGAGTGTTATTATGATGTACAAAGCAATGCTCCATGTTATTAACACGAAAGTAAAACCTTTAAAGTAGTTTTATTATGTTTTTTCGTGTTATTAGATGCCACCCGTTGCCGAACGGAGAGGTGGCTGGCTGGAGCCAGCCATCGTGTTTTTTGCTGCCCGTTGCCGAACGGAGAGGTGACTGGCTGGAGCCAGTCATCGCTTGGATAATCCTGGGTTTCTTTTATGGATTCGCCATTGGATTTTATTCTGGGCCTCTATTATGGATTCCCCATATTTAGGCGTACCTCCGAGTTTCGTAGCATTTTCTCCAACTTGCTGGCGCAGTAGCCGCGGGTGGGAGAAGTGTACGGAACAGAGAGTGTGGGAGGGAACGATACACTGGTCCCTACCCCTCGTTTGGTTTCGGTTTGGTTTGTCCGGCTGAAGACCTTACGACATGAATTTAGCTTACAAACGCCTGTATTAAAGCCGATGTAAATACAGATTTACTACCTATATGTTGCTTTGCATATATTCCCACGAGTTCTGACCCAAATTCCCTTTGGTGTTTTGCAGACGAGCGAGATGGCCGCGAAGCGGTGTAAGACCGATGCATCGCATGTGCTCAGTGAGGATGACGCAACACCCGGAATGGGGTCAACTCACTCACGTGAACAGTCGCCTGACCCGGGTCCATCTAATTTAGACGACAGGGTTACCCGACTAGTCCAGCAGCGCCTGGACGAGATGTTGCCGAAACAACAGTGACATAAACAAGCCATATCAGAGGAATCTGAGTGGGAGGACTGGTCGGATCAGGATACGTCCACGGACGACTCAGACGAGGTGGACTTTTCCTCTCGAAAGAGGAAACATAAAAGGAAAGCAGAATCGTCTGACGGAGACAAATACTACAAAGTTTGTGCCAAAGCCACTGCAGTCAAAAAGACAAAAAAGAGCAAGTCTAAGAAGAAGAAGAAAAGCAAGTCTTCTTCTTCAGACTCATCGGCGGATTCAACATCGACTGATTCAGAGTTTGACACTGAGCGAGTTGGCAAATATGCCAAAATCGGTGGAAAAGTGTTGAAAAAGATCAAGATTGAGAAGAAGATAAATACTTGCACGCTGATGAGGAAGACCATACGTGGACACTTCCACAGGTTTAAGCCAGCCGAAGTAATTACGAAGCTGGCTGAGCAATACACCGGGATCAAAGGCGTTTCCGAGTCAGCAGATAAAGAAATGGACGATGATGTGAAATTGAGTGATGCCAGGAAAAAGTCTACACACAGTACACAAGGGTGTATTGGCAGCTCTAGCGGCAATGGTTCCGGTGGCAAATAGGATGATGACGGAAAATCGTTTCCAAACTCTGTGTGCTGACATGGATTCTAACATTGCCTTGCTGACAGCGACAAGTAATTTCTTGTCATACAGAAGGTTTGAGAACGTCTTTAAGGCAGTTTGTACTGAAGCTGGAAAGGAGGTAGCGCGCTCAAAGAAAGTAGTAGACAATGATGGGAAGGAATACACACTCTTCCTGCCTCCCAAACCCATCAAAGGAAAACCTCTCGACAAAACTAAAATGTTTGGAGGTCAGTTGCAATACCTGTTTAAACAGGTAGAAACTGCGTCCAAGTCCGGCAAACATTTGGACGGTAAGAAGATCGACAATAACCCAAACTGTTTTTGAAAATCAAGACAGGATTTTCGAGGACTCCGCACAGGGCGACGAGGCCGCTTTGCAACAGGTGGGAGCTACGGTTACCAGTCGCGAGGCAGAGGACACAGGTAGTCATTCGTCTGGAACGACGGCAACAGGCCGTTCAAACAGACCCAGCCTCACCAGAAGCCGTTCCCCGTCCAGGGAACAAGTAGAGGTGACTACGCAAACAATAGTAAGCGTCTTCAGAGCAGGTAACACTAATAATTATGTGCCTGAATGGCAAAACATTACAGATAATCAAACAATTTTGTGTATCGTACAAGGGGTCAGAATTCCTTTAATTACTTACCCAAAGCAAACTAGGGTGCCTTTTCCTTACCGTTTCAATTCAAATGAAAAATGAGAATTAACACGAGCAGTCAATACATTTTGTGATAAGGGAATTATAGATAAAGTCGCTCATGTTGAAGGAGAATTTATTTCTAATATTTGTTCGCGACGTAAACCTAATGGAGATATTAGACTAATTTTGGATTTAACCAAGTTAAATGAAATGGTGCAATATAAACACTTTAAGATGTTTTCACTAGAGACAGCGAGGGATTTAGTTAGCCTAATTCTTGGCTTGCGAGTGTCGATTTGAGAGATGCTTATTACACTATTCCTATTCATAAACAGTATAGGAAGTTGCTGCGATTTATTTGGGATGACCAACTTTATGACTTTACATGTATACCAAATGGACTAGCTTGTGCACCCCAATTATTTACAAAATTGCTAAAACCAATTTTGTCATTGATGGCACATAAGGGACATATTATGTTTCCTTACATTGATGATTCCTTTATTGTTGCCCACACAGGACAACCGTGTCAACAAGCAGTAAATGATCTTTGTCAAACATTTACAAAAATAGGATTTTTTGTTCATAAAACAAAGTCAGTTTTTACACCAACAAAGAACTTAAAATGTTTAGGATTTTTTATTGACACGGTTAAGGTGATGATAACACTTACACCACAAAAGAAAGATAAGTTTAAAGCCACTGCAGAACAACTGCTTGCTTTGAATAAACCAAAAATTAGACAAGTTGCCGTTTTGGTAGGTTTAATGACAGCTTATGCTCCAGCTATTTTATATGGCAAGGCTCACATTAAATCACTCAAACTTGATAAAAATTTTGCGTTGGCTTGTACCAAAGGTAAATTTGAGAAAAAAATGACTATTTCTCAAGAAGGGATCGAAGATATTGAGTGGTGGTTAACATATTTGCAAAATTCACCTAACCCTATTATAATGGGGGAACCAAATACGGTAGTAACTACAGATGCTTCATTAGAAGGATTGGGAGCTCATAGGGGTAATCAAGCAATGGGAGGACGTTGGCTCGAACATGAGGCTTCCGATCACATTAATGTGTTGGAATTAGGGCTATTTACTTAGGCTTGAGAAGTTTGGTATGAGTTCCTAAGTTTCATGTACGGGTGTTAACAGACAACACTACAGCGATGGCCTATATTAGAAGTATGGGGGGTACCCGCTCAAAAGCCTGCAACCACATGGCCAAACTTATTTGGAACTGGGCACAAGAAAAACGGATATGGTTAACAGTTGCACATATCCCAGGCAGTCAAAATACATTAGCAGATAAGAAAAGTCGACACTTTCATGATCATTTAGAATGGTCGTTGAATGATAACATTCTTCACAAAGTTTGTCAAAAATGGGGAAAGCCACAAGTAGATCTCTTTGCTTCACGTAATAATAACAAACTTGAGAAGTATGTGTCTTGGCATCTGGAACCGGGTGCTTGGAGAGTTGATGCTTTTTCCATGGAGTGGAATGATGATTCATTTTATTATATATTTCCACCATTCAGCATTATCAGCAGAGTGGTTCGCAAGATCAGGATGAATCACGCTCATGCCATTCCAATAGTGCCAGATTGGGACACACAGCCATGGCTGGCAGCAATAGCAATAGGAGTGAGAGACAGCATGAAAATACCAAGGGAAATAGGAAATCTTCAGCATCAAGAACCACTTATGACACACGGAGACGTGTCAACAACCCCATTGGTGGCATTCCCTTTTTGAATAAATATTTAGAACAATTTGGACTTCACAAAATAACGCAGCAGAAGCTTACAGCTCATGCGTGGATGAAAGGAACGGTGAAATTGTACACAAGTTATTTGAAAAAGTGGGGTTTACATTGCTTAATGAAAGACATTAGAGTAATGAAACCAACTTTAGCGCAAGTCATCAGGTTTCTCAGTATGCTTGAAGACGAAGGATTAGGATATGGTGCAATTAATGCAGCAAGATGTGCTCTCTCTAATATCTTACCAAGAATAGATGGACAATCAATCGGTAAACATCGAGTAGTTACCTGGTTTCTTAGATCGGTATACGAAAGAAATCCACCGAAGCCAAAATTTAATAGGTTTTGGGATGTATCAGTAGTCTTTAAGTTATTCAAGGATTGGCCTTCTAATAAACATTTATCAGTCAAACAGTTAGGTTATAAGTTAGCAGTACTACTTTTGTTAGTAACTGGACATAGAGGACAGACTATTGTAGCACTGTCTCTAAATGGATTATGTGCCTGTCACACCTTACCGGACTGAATACCGGAGACCACCGGACAAAGAATTTTCTAGTCCGGTGCTCTCCGGTGACAAAATGTTTCGAAATGTATGGAAATGGGGCGTAATTGGGCCAATTGCCACCGGGCGACCAGACGAGAACCGGATGAGAACCGGAGAGAACCGGATGAGAACCGGACAACACCGGACACCACCTGATAGCGCCGCAGAACCGCCGCACGATAACCGAAAGTGAAACGGACGTACCGTACATCAACCGGACAACTACCGGACAAGTACCAGACGAGAACCGGACGGACCGAATATCTACCGGACACCTACCGCATGGCTACCGGTCTGTTTACGACTGGCCGAAAATGTATAAAGCAGGCGACTGAATATCGGCAAGTCACAATGTCTTCGCATCTCAACGTGTAAACATCGATACCGCTACGTACTGACACTCACAGACACACACACAGACACCATGGTCCGCAGCAAGCAGACCTGAAAAGAACACCAGAAGGGGCAGAAGAAGCCGTCGCCGTCACCCAGCTCGTCGGCGGTGAGCGAGGAAGAGTTGGCTTCTGTTCATCCACCTCCTCCTCCTTCTCCTCCTCCTCCAGTGCCTGCACCAGCTCCAGCAGAAGCAGCAGCAGCAAGAGTGGGACTGACTCATGAGCCACGGGCAGCAGGTGTCGAGGTGCGACCCCGTCTGAGAAAGACAGTGCCGCATGCGGGATGAGGAAGAGGAGGGGTGTATCCTCGAGTGGATGTTGGAAAACGACCTCCTCTCGAATTCAAAGTCCCGGGACTTCAAGAACAAAGGAAAGAAAGACCGGCTGTCGGCAGAGGAATTGGGCTATGACGGTAAATATATAAATATATATATATTGTTATAATATTTGTGGTTTGTTTCATAATAATATTAAAATGTTTTATTAATATTTATTTGATTTGTAATATTAATATTACTTGTACTCACTGTACCTTTGCTGTCATTGATTGTTAATTCTGAGTGCTTTGCTTTATTATAAACATTATTTTTCATATTAATATTATTTGGACTCACTGTAGCTGTACTGCTACCTACCTGGCCAGTGTCTGTCCATTTAGTGACGGCTCACTACAATAAATCAGATCTACAGCATATTCCTGCAATTTTTTAATATTGTTCTTTTTATTAATATTATATTTGTATCTGATATGTGTATTCTGTGACAACTTATTTATGTTTGGCTTTGTTGTATTTTTCAGTTGTGTACTTGAAGACGTGGTACGCTGACCTGCGTGACTGGCACACGAAACTGATGCATCAGCGGTCGGGGGATGCGGCCTGGGGCTTGACCGACAGGGAGGAGTGGGTCGTCACCAGGTTTGGCTTCCTGCGGGCACTGGTGCATCACAAGCGAGGACCGGTGAAGAGTGTAAGTAATCCTTCACATCCAAACTAGCCTGTTTATGGCCCTTTCACACTACGACGTAACGCCCCAGCATAGGGACAACGTGAAAATAAATTTAATCTTGGCGTAATATGCAGGCCTATTAGAGTATGTCAACAAGACATATTTGTGGATTATTTTAGAGTGTATCTACAATATGACAGACATACTACTGCCATGCTATACTTTATCTGCATTAAAACATTTTATTGCGTTATTTAAAATGTAATATTACGTATGACTGCCATGTTTAATACAAAATCTGTAATGTAACATTTTGTTGCACCTGTAATATTACATATTACTGCCACATTTAAAACTCTCTTGAAAACTACAGTTTAGTGCGTTTTTTAACTGAATAACCAACCCTTTTGTTTAAGGGAGTTACACTGTATTTTTCTCGTATTTCCTTTTTTTCCCATGTCCCCATGTTCCTGATTTCCACTTTTTCCCCAGTGATGCGCAAGAGCGACAAAGATAATATTTCCAAGTTATTTAGTTTATTTGTTTAGTCTTTGCAGGTGAGAGAGGCTGAGCATGTCGCGGTCGATGACCAGCAACAGCTGCGCCTCATCGATGAGGAACCAACCACCTCCACTTCCCAGGCAGTAACCAACCCATCGAAGCGCTACAGGCGGGAGGATGAGGCGGCACTATGGCATCCATTCAAGACAAGTTTGTGGTTGCTGCTGCAGTGCTGTCCGACATCAAGGAGGCTCTCACCAACAAGGAGCCGACTACAGAGCGGACCAGTTTCCTCGGGTGGGTAATGTCTGTGTGCCTCGGAGCCACTGACAACCAGTGGGACGAGTTCCAAGGCACATTCATGGCCATGTCCACCCGGTGGATGGCGCTCAACAAACAGCTTGCCCTGCAGCAGAAGCAGCAGCAACAGCAGCAGCAAGAGCAAGAGCAGCAGCAGCAACAGCAACAGCAGCCACAACATCTCCTGCAGCCACTGCCACCGCCTGTAGTGCACCTCCAGCCACCGCAGCAGCAGCCACAACTTCTCCTGCAGCCACCGACACCACCTGTAGTGCGCCTCCAGCCCCCGCAGCATCAGCACCAGCACCAGCAGCAGCAGCAGCACCAGCCACAACTTGTCCTGCAGCAACTGCCTCTACTCAACCTCCAGCCACACCTCCAGCTGCACCCACAGCCAACAGGACACCTGCAGCCACAGCCACAGCGGGCAACGACATCATCTAGTGGTGGGTCCACTTCAGGACCAACGCCGGTGCCAACAGCGGCCCGCTACAACCCGCTGTGGTCCCCGTCGGCGCTCGTTGGGGGCTTCGCTAAAGTGGAGCAGTTACCGCAGCAGCATCACCTTCACGATGCGAGTGTTGTTGGCAGTTCCAAAGCTGGCCGGGACAGTGACGTGGAGGACAGCCATGAGATCCCCCTCGATGACATTGTATAAATTTGTACATTTTGTTTTTACTTTTTTAATGTACCTCTTTTAAAGGATGTGGGTGGGGAGGGTAATAAAGGGGAGGGTATTGTAAAAAGGGTAGTTATTGTAAATACGGGTAAAAGTCCAGGGAGGGTTAAGGGGAGGGGAATAGTATTAAGTTAGTTTAAGTTATTGTAAATAAGTGTATAATGTTGTAAATATTGTCATTAATTTATTTGTCGTGTTCATATAGGGGAGGGGAATACTGTATATAATGTAGTGTAAATAGAGGAGTTCATTTATTTAAAGTTATTGTAAATATGTTGTCATTCGAGTAGTTATCTTTCAATAAAAATGTTATAACTTAAATATTTCCAAAACTTTTGTAATTGTTGTGGCTATCAATATATACAAAGACAGTTTGCATTGTTTGTTCTTGTATGTCCTACCAACATGTTAGGTCATAGCAGGATGGTACAAACATAGTAATGTGTGATATAACAAACAACAATATTGAAGTAAAAACAGTCAGAATGTAGAACATACATAGGCATTTATTCGTTAATTAAGTCAGGTTACAAATATTTGAAATATCACTCATTATCAGGGTGCTTTTCTCCACCATCAGCTATACACAATGTCACACCAGTCCTTATTATGAATTATCCATTAATATGTTGTTGTACATCCTAGCAACATCTATGGTCATATCAGGACGGGACAAACACAGTATTTACAACAAGAGTACTGAGTTAAAAACAGTCAGAACATAGAACCTACAGAGGCATTTATAGGTTAAATAAATCATATTACAACAATTTGAAATAAATACTCATTATCAGAGTGCTTTTCTGCACCATCAACTATACACAATGTCACACCAGTCCTTATCATATAACTTTAAATCATCCACTCCTGCCATAGAACCGAACCGGCAGGGGAGTTTGCCCAATGCTTTAGAGTGTTCCTGACCTTCTTGCCCTCACGATTGTCTCTGTTAGGGCCTTGAACAAACTCGCAGATTGCAGCCCAGTCTCCACGCACCAGGAATGATATCCGGTTAGCATCTTCCTGGTTGACCAAGTTGTTCTGCATGAGGGGATACCTGATGCACATCAAATTGTGCAGCACAACACATGAAGTAGTTATTAAACGATTTGTTGCGGGGCTGTGCTGCATTGTACTCATCAAAACTTGAAAGCGATTGGCCAGAATGCCAAAGGCATTTTCTACCACCGGCGATCCCTGGACAGATGATAATTGAAGATGCGCTCGTCACGTTGCAGGCCACGATGGCCGAAGGGCTTCTGCATGAAGTTCCGCAGGGCAAACGCATCATCTCTAATAAAGAAATAAGGCATGTCCTGGTAATCATGTGGAAGGGGTTCTGGGTCTGGGTATGTCCCCCTCTTCCATGGTCTGCTTCAGTTCGGTCTCATTCCAGACCTGCGCATCAGACCCAGCTCCACATCCACCTATGTCCACCCAGATGAATTCATAGTCCGAATCCACCAAAGCCATCAGGACGATAGAGAAGAACTTTTTGTAGTTGTAGTAGGTGGAACCCGACCTAGGTGGACACTTGCCATCGATCGCCCCACAGGTGTGCGGGAAATTCCATTTCTGCTTGAAACCCTCTGCTATCGCATGCCAAGCAGCTGGTTCGGTCGGCATCGGCATAACCTCATCGACATACTCGTCTACAATAGCCTGGCACACCTGAAATGACATAAAAAGAACAGAATGGTTAGTGTGAAATTAATGTAAAACATATAAGTACATTATGTATATTTACTATAAGATATTACAAAACCACCACACCTGAAATGACATATACTACACAGTCATGGTCTCAATAGAAATATTAAACAAATACAAGTGCATGAATGTATATAAAAAAATACCACATCTGACATGACAATAAATACACAGTATGGTTAATAATATCTACAAAATACGGTTACATCTGTGGTATTACATACAATTTACAAGACAACATTCCAAGACCTCTCTGACTAGGATGGAGATGGTGTTGTGTGGCACCCGCCATGCGTACCGTCCTATTTGGCCCCAGATGCCAAATGACGAGGCATTATGGCCAGCTTCATGCCTGGCTCAATGGGCGTCCCTGTAGAACATATGCTGCTTCGTGATCCACGGACCAACACGTCGCAGAAGTTTGTCAAACATCTCTGAAGGCATCCGCAGGAAGTTTGTGAAGGACTGGGAATATTCTCTGCGGAGCTCCACCATCAGTTGGTCATAGAGACCAAACTGCAAACGACATTGAGGACTGAGCCAGGACCTACACCTTCTTGGCCTCCTTCTCCATCTTCTGGCATTCAGGAGGACCTGCAGCTCAAACTGTAATTGCAGCAGTTGCATCTCCACTTGCAGAACTGAAACTCTCAGCCGAAAAAGTTCAGGGGAATCCATGGTTGTGACAGCAATGACAGCGTGAGAAAGACTGAAGTCAGGAGCTGTTCGTCACGTTATTTATATACCCTCCTGTATGATTTCATTGTCCAGTACATGTCCAGTACATGACCGGTGCGTCTCCGGTACTGTCTGTGAGATATGTAGGTCAACCGGAACATACGGATAACCAGCTAAGACTGGAACGTAACCAGGGACATCCACGGGTCAATAAACGTCAGTCATGAACTAGAACTCAACGTGTCGACTCGTATCTTACATGGTGTCAGATGTGGGGTTACCTGACAAGTAATATGGCATTATCCGGATTGAAACCCCCATTGCCACTAGACTTGGAAGGTAACCTGACTCTGAACTGGACCCAATGGATTGATTCATATCGGATTTACGCCATAGCAGCAGGAGTGGCTGCGAAATCAGAAAAAGTACAATGTTGTGTATTTCTCCACATCGCAGGAACAGAGGCACAGAAAATCCACAGGACACTCAGCATAGATGTGGCTGACCGAGACAAAATTACAGTGTTAATAGAGGCCCTTAGAGTTTATTGCGAGGGAAAGATGAACATTACTCTGGTACGATACCAATTTAATTCCCTGAATCAAAAGCATGAGAGCATGGACACATACATTTGTGAGCTGCGTAACCGTATTTCACACTGTCAGTATGGGTCACTTGGAGACTCGTTGTTGTATGATAGGATTGTCTGCGGTGTGAAGAGCAGCACTTTAAGAGACCGTTTGTTACTGACACATAATTTGTCTTTGGAGCTCTGTATTAGTATGTGTCGACTGAGTGAACACAAAGGAACATTATTAGGTGTGAATACAACCAATAATGAGAACATCGATGCAATATCGAGGATAAGCAGCGGCGTGACGTCACAGTGCCGCATAACGCCTTGGAAACGAACGTCGCAACCGCCACAAGGCCGTTCAAATATGTCATCTACCAAATGCTCCAATTGCTCAACACTACCCAGGGCGATGTCCGGCAAAGGATAAACAATGCTCAGGATGCAGGAGAGTGGGGCATTTTATCAAGATGTGTAGAAGCAGAAATGTGCACCCTTTCTCTCGTCCTTGTATGATAAATCTGGTTAGTCTCCGGTTGGTGTCCGGTTGTGTCCGGTACATCTCCGGTGACTTTTTTGCCACTGGGCCAATTCCGGAGGCTACCGGAGACGAACCGGATGGGTACCGGACATGAACTGGACAAACCGGAGACCAACCGGATACGTCAGTCCGGCGGTGTCCAGTAGAAGTTGTGTGCATGTTCAAAACTTGTACCGGACACCGTCGGACGGGTACCGGACATGTACCGGACATCGCCGTACACCACCGGACAGTGTCCGGTTCTCCTCCGGTTCCCCAGTCCGGCAAGGTGTGACTGGGCCTTTAGAGATAGACAGTAAGGAGGCGACTTTTGATTTAGACAAACTATTGAAATCTAACCGTACAGGGGATCCACTGTCTTACGTGCATCTCACTAGCTTCCCAGAGGATCGACATATTTGTGTAGTGTCTACTATTAAGGAATATATATCCAAGACTAAAGGAATAAGGAACTCTAGACAACTCCTCATACGCTTTATTAAACCACACAAAGCCATTTCGAGGGACACTCTCGCTAGATGGACAATTACGGTGTTAAAACAAGCAGGGGTCAACACTGACCGCTATGCTTCTCACTCAACGAGAGGCACGATGGTATCAAAGGCAAGACAGTTAGGAATCTCAGGTAAGAGAATCCTCGTCCATGCAGGCTGGAAGATGGCTAGATCGTTTGCTAAACATTACAACAAACGACTAGAAAAGTTTTGTGGCCTGGCAACTCAACTACTCACCAATTAACAAGACAGGTCAGAAAAACATAACAATTGTTTATTGAAATGATGTTTGAATGTTTGTATTAATGATTAGGTATACTATATGGTACACTAGGTAATGCAGAAGAATATGAAACTTTATAGTTACAAAGAGGTGTGTTAAGAGGATAAAAATGAATTTACGTAAAAGTCTCCCTAGCCTGAGGCTAGCCAGAGGCGTAGTACCGAGGTAAAATAGTATAGTTATATTAATCTTACCTTGGTATAGATGATGGATAACTATTGTTTTCCCGAGGTACAATCCGCGGATAGATGTGGGCTAGGGCCCACCCTCCACACCCTACCACGTCTATTATGTTTGCTTGTGACAAGAGGAAAACATGATAGTATCCATTGAAATTAAGATCATTTTTATCCTGAATAAGTAGGTAAAGATTGCTGGACCGGATGGGCTTCCTTCTCCCTAGCCCACGTCTATCTGAGGCTTGTACCTCGGGAAAACAACAGTTATCCATCATCTATACCAAGGTAAGATTCATATAACTATACTATATGTGTGTATATGTGTGTGTGTGTGTATGTATATATGCGAATGTATGTGTGTATGTATATGTGTGTATGTGTCTATGTATGTCTGTACCTAAGCATGTACGTGTGTGTACATATGTATTTGTATGCCATGTATATATGTGTGTATGCCATGTGTATACAGGGAGCGGACGTAGCTAATGGCCCTGTCACATTGCGGCGTATGCCGGCGGCGTATAGAAAATGTACCGCAAAAAAGCGAAAACCGTTGAAGGACAACGTATGGTGACCTTTGTGCACTGACGTGTCTTTTGGAGCATATGCGTAACGTATACGTAACATACCCCTAGCATATGACGGCGTGTGAGAAGCGTATGCACAACCTATGCGAAACATATGCGTAGCGTATGCAAAGCATATGCTATCGCGGAGAGCAGCAGCTGTCGAAGAGATGGGAACAGTAGGACGGTCCAAACATGTGCTCCAACCACTATCAAAAGCAACTACCTGTTAGGAAACAGTCTCCATATGATATATGAAGAAATGGGACTGTGCAAACATGTAGGACGGTCCAAACATGTCCGTTAAACTGGCTCAGATCGATGTTTGTTTGTTGTTTTACATCCTAGCAACATCTAAGGTCATATCAGGATGGGTATCCACACATACATACATCCACAGATACATCCACATGCCACACATACATCCACATGTACATACATACAAACAAAATATCAGATGGGAAGAGTAGGATGGTCCTAACATGTGCTCCAACCACTATCAAAAGCAACTACCTGTTAGGAAGCAGTCTCCATATGATATATAAAGAAATGGGACGGTGCAAACATGTACGACGGTCCAAACATGTCCGTTAAACCGGCTCAGATCGATGTTTGTTTGTTGTTGTTTTATGTCCTAGCAACATGGCGCCTTTATATACCGAGACCATAGGTTGGGCATACGCTTTGCATACGCTTTGTATACTTTATATACGCTTTATATACGCTAGGAGTACGGTCAAATACGTTACACATAGGCTAGGCGTATGCTACATACCCTATAGATACGTCGAAGGCGCGGTTTCAGCATATGCCTAACATATGCCGGCATACCCCTAACGTAAGCCGGCATATGCATAGCGTATGAGCAGCGTATGAGCAGAGTATGAGCCATACGCCACCATACGCTGACCATTTTGAACATGCACACACATTTTCGGACAGACGGGCATACGACGGCGTATGACGTGATAAGCCGGGCGTATGGGTAGCATATACATATCCTATCTGTAGCGTATGACGGCATATGACGGCGTATGTGACGAAAACCGGCATACGCTTACGCATACGCCGTAGGGTGACAGCCCCATTACGTGGTAGAGTGTTCACCCGTGAAGGTGTGGGTCATCTGATCGATCCTGCTCAGTGGACACATTTGCAGTTTGGGCTATTTTCCATTCCAACCAGTGGTCCACAACTGGTTCATCAAAGGCTGTGGTATGTGCTGTCCTGTCTTGCTGCTTATCGGAAAGAGTAGCCTATGTGGCAGCAGCAGGTTTCCTCCAAAGAGATATGTCAGAATGACCATATATTTTACATCCAATAGGTGATGATACAAATCAATGTGCTCTAGAGGCGTCGTTAAATAAAACAAACGTGTGTGTATACAGATATTATATTGTGAAGATACTATACTAGCAATGCTTTTTGTGACTGACCAACGTGATTAAAGGTTCCTCGTAAAGTTGGATAGTTGGAGGTTGGGTGACAAACAAAGCTTCCGCTTTCCACAGATATACAGATGAGTGCTCTCAGTGGGCAGCACTGATTCTATGTCCTCATAAAATGTTCTCATGAAACAAATATACACAGCAATGCGTTATTGTCTCAAAAACACAGGTTCCATAATTTAATAAACATAGATTACTTTCAGATTTGGAATTATATTCTAGAGATAGCATATCTGAAAGTTTAACACATCGGGAAGTTTTATTCTCCTTTGCTTTTTTTAAATCGTGTATTTAGAGCAGTCCAATTCTATGATAGTAAATGGGGCTTCCTATATTGATCGCTATAATCAATCACGGGCAGTATACACATGAATGACATGCGACAATCCAAATAACCAAGGTGCCGTCCTAGTAATAGTACTAGTAGTACTGTCATCATGTCTATTGTCTATACCATGGCACTCGGACAGATTATGCCAATGTACTTTTTAGATCACGTATTTTCTGTGACGGTGCCGACAGATTACCACGATTTTGTCGTCGTGATTATTCTGGGGTGCGAATGACAGATTACCACGATTTCGTGATTGTGATTATTATGTGCGCCCAATAACAGAATACCAGGGTTTCATGATCATTATTATTCTATGGGGGTGTTAACAAGTTTCTATGGCTTTGTGATTAGGATCATTATGTTATGCTTCTTGCAGATTAATATGGTTTTATGATCATGATTATTCTCTACCGTTGCCTGCGGAGGACTTGGCTTTATAATCGTGATTTCTCTAAAGCTGCACCAGATTACCATGTTTCATGATGATGATTAATCTCTGACACTACTGACAGATTACCATGGTCTCATGATCATCGTTATTCTGTAGGGATGCTAACATGTTATTAACAATGACCATGAAACGATGGTTTTTATATGGTGCTCCTGGTCAAAACCATGGTTTTGTTATCATGATTAATTTCTGAAGCTGTCAACTGATTACCATGGTTTCATGAACATGATTATTCTGTGGGGGCGGAGACAGATTATCATGGTATCGTGATCAGGGTTATTCTGTCACTGCCTACAGATTGTCCACGTTACCATTTCGTGGTTCTGCCGACAAGTTGCCATGGTTCATGACCATGGCTTTACTGTGGCGCTTCTGATAGACTTTGTGTCTCTCCATGGTTTTACTGAGATTCAGCACCCAAAGTGAACCCTTCCTTGCGCGCTGTCCCCAAACATCGTAGGTTGCATTCCGTCTGCACGGTCCGTACGTTGGAAAGTCTTGCAAAGTCTTGAACTTCATTTTCCCCATTTCAAGGTCTTGAAAAGCCTTGAATTAACCTATTTTGGGTAATTACTCTTGAAAAGCATTGAATTCCATTAAACTGTTCTCACTGATCTAAATTAGTGTGAAATCGCCATTCACCATTGTTTTTTCCCCCTGAAATCCAAATGAAAATAGTCTTGAATTCCTACCAAAACAGCCTTTAAAAGACTTGAATTCCATCCATATCTCCACATGTGTACGGAACCCTGCGTCCAGGACCTCAGGCATTAAACTGACACGGTCGGTAGAGGCGGACCTGCAGGCAGCCATCTTGTTGAGGGCCTGAGCGCCGTGAGGTCCGTCACAGACGTAGTGGGCAATAGACGGCGGCAGAAGGCGCGAGCCATTGACTGTCAATTTAATGCCATGTCGCCAATGGGAAAAGGACATCTTTGTGACAAGTAATGGATCGAGCCCTCCGCTATTTAAATGCGCTAAGAACTCAGGCGCACCACCTCTGCCATTATTAGAAGACGCGCATGTCATCGAATGTAAGTCGTTCCTCTACTAGAAGTCGTAGCTGTAATAGAATAGAAGTTATTCCCGTTATGGAAGTCACACCTGTACCAGAAGCCATTCTGTGTCAGTTTGTTTTACTGGAGAATCCCGACTATGGCGATTAAAGGCTCGGATTGAATCCCGGCTTTACGATGTACCTGTTCAATCCTACCAAGGACGGCAAGCATTGCGACGTAAAATCGGAAACCAATAAATCGCTTAGTATCAGAACGTCGGCGCAGGAAGCCGACTCAGTTGGAGCAGGTCCCGGCGACTTTTATCCTTAGAAAACCTATTCCAATCAAGGAGATAATGGGATTCCAGTTTTTTCCAGTCCTTTTTCTGTTTGTGGGTGCCGTGTTCTTACCAGAGACATCATCACTTAGCGTTTGCTTTGAAGAGTTAACGAAAGCACTAATGAGGAGGACTGTTTTGTTGGTATCATCCCTCTGAGATGGTGATCGTGATCTCGTTTTTGGCATTTATGCATATATATTAGGAATGATTATATCATCCCAGAGCAATAATCATTGCAAACATCATTCTTTCCCCACCAATAGCTAAACATAAATCTTACTAGAAGTTTATGGGGCTGTCACATTACGACGCTTCTCGCCGGCGCGCCGCCAACGCGCAAAATAAGTTGTACGTGTTGAGACACGTCCAACTTTCCGGCGGAAGTTTGACATCAGTGCAGCGTGTTAGTAGCGCGCAGCCAACGTGTGTCGACACGTGGTGGAAAAAAACAAAAAGAGGTTGGCGCGCCGTCCTGATATGACCTTAGATGTAGCTAGGACGTGAAACAACAAAGCAACAGTTTGGCACAACGTCTAAGAACGACCGTCACACGCGTGCAGCGACTGCCTAGCATTCGCATAACGTTATTCCAGCGATCTCGATGTCCCCTGAACGTGCCCATAACGTCCCACACGTTGGCGCGTGTCAGCGCGCGGTGAAAGTTTTGTGGTTGGCGCGCCAATGTGTGGGTGCGACCGTCACTGTCACTCAAAGTGTACCGACGTGTACCGACACGCGACCAATGCGCTCGTAACGCTTCTCGACGTGTCCTGTCGTTTCGCCCAAAAGTGACACACGTCGACGTGCGTTGGAGAGAAACGTCGTAATGTGACAGCCCCAACCCCGGGACGAGTTGAATACAAGAAAATATACATATATGTATATATATTGACGCCTGACATGGGTATTTGGTATTATTCAGTTAGTTCTGACTGTAGCGAGAGAGGCAGTGAGATGTGAGATTTAAATTGGAATCAATGTACGTACGTGTATGAGCCTGTGTGCGTACGTATGTGTGTATGTGCTCGCGTGTGTACGCGCATGCGAGCCTTTTTTCCACTTTAGGCCCCGCCACCAATCTCGTACCCCAAATTAACTAATTTCTCATATACCGGGGCATTGTGTGCTTCATGGAGCAGTCACACTACGACGTGTATTCCGGCGTGCCGCGAACGCGCTTAAATATATTCAACGCCTCGAGAAACGTCAAACTTTTCGGCGAGTTTTGAGAAAACTTGGCGCGTTATTCTGGCGCGGTGCCAACGTGTTCCGCCGGTGGAAAAACAATGCCGCTTGACCCAATTTCGCCAGGTTCCCACGCTACGCAACACATCGGCGCGCGTCGCCCAGCGCCGAAAGTTTTGTGCTTGCACAAAACTTTCGGCGCTGGGCGACGCGCGCCGACGCGTTGGTTCAGACCTACCTGTCACTCAAAGTGTACCGACGTGTACCAACGCGCCGGTAACGCGTTTATAACGCGTTTGTAACGGGTCTCGACGCGTCCCGACGTTTCGCCCCAAAACCCAACACGTTGCCATGCGTTGTCCAACGCTGGGCCAACACGTCGTAGTGTGACTGCTCCATCAGCGGGGGCCGAGTCGACGTGTTGTGTTACTTAGGCCCTGTCACACTACAACGTTTCCCACCAACGCGCGTCGACCTGTTGCCTTTTTGGTCGAAACGTCGGTACACGTCCGGTACGTTACCGGCGCGTTAACGGCGCGTTACGGGCGCGTTTCCGGCGCGTCGGTACATAGCAACTTGTGAATGGACACGTCGGCGCGCGTCGGCGCGCGTCGGGACGCGTCTAGGTTTTGTGCTTGCACAAAATTTTCGACGGGCCGCAACGCGCGGCAGCGTGTTCGAGGGCGCGTTACGGACGCGTTACTAACACGTCGACACGCGTTGGCGGCGCGCCGGCGGAACGCTGGCAGGACGTTGATCAACGTCGGTTAACGTTGGTTTTTTTTCCCCCAAAATCCGAGCATTCTGTCGGCGCGTCGGGAACGTCCCATCGACGTGTTGTGGGCGCGCCATTGGCGTTGCTCCAGCGTTTCTCGGCGCGTTGGACGTGTTGCCGGCGCGCCTAGACGCGTTGGCCACGCGGTGTGGACGCGCTGCGGGCGCGTCCTAACGTGTTGCTGGCGGGTATGTACGCGTTGACACGGTAAAAACGCGACACCAACGCGCCGTCAACGTGCCGACAGCACGCCGACAGCGCGCCGACAACACGCCAACAACGCGCTACTAACGCGCTACAAACGCGCCAATAACGCGCCAATAACGCGCTTCCAACCCGCCACTAACACGCTGCGCCGCGTCAAACTTTCTCCCAAAGCGCCGAAGAGTTGACCGCGTGCCGACGGGTTGCAAATATTTTGCGCGTTGCCGGCGCGCCGGCGGAAACGTCGTAGTGTGACAGGGCCTTACTGTGCCTTCTGCTGACGGAATCATGCCTAACGCGTACACCCGTCCAGTTACCCCCTGCGCCACTTGGCGGGAGAATTCCACACTACAGTCTCGGGTTAGAAGTCGGATCACGTAATGCGCATGTCCGCTCGTGTTGGCTGTGCAGCCACTGGTTATACTTCCGCTAAATAGCTTCAGACTGTAATTGTTAGATCGAATATTAAAGCAGAGCATTCCGTTGAAAGCATAACGGTGTCTAACACCAAACGGACGCGTAGATTTGATCGCGCATGTCCAACTTAGAAGCTGGTGCAGTCATCAAACGTGCATTGTGCTGTGCTCAGAAATGGGTTAACGAAGCCTATGTCCAACATTTTGGTGTGCACACCAAAATTAATGTGCATGTATTGACTTCAAATATCTCCAAGGTTATCCTATTAAAATAAATGTTGTTTCATGGTGAAATTAAGTAGATTTGACAAATCAAACGTACATATTTATCCCACAAAAAATATGGTAGGGACCGAAAATAATCATTCACAGTGTATAGTTCAAGTGCTGATGACGATGCTTACCTTGGAGGGAGTCACTGTGTCATTCAACTGTAACTGCCTTGCATTGGGTTTCTAATAGGATCTCGGGTGAGAACCTGACGCCGTGCTTCGCCTCGATCCGTCTATTTCAGGGCTGTAACCATGGAGACTGCTTCCGACGGGGCCCGATTCGGTGCAACTTTTCTGCTGACAATAATTCACGCCGGGTAAATTGTTTGCAGTGCGCGTAGTGAAGGCAGTTGGGAACCGAATCTACTTTTCCAAGCAGCTGCACATTTCCAGCAAATAAAGTTGTTTAAAGCCTTTTTTGTTTTAAATCGCATAATGGTATGGGACCCATCACATGATATTGGGCATTGAGTTGCAAGGCCTGGGATTTAACCGTTAGTCACAGTAGAGACCATTATTATTAGTAGTAGTAGTATTATTATTATTATTATTATTATTATCATTACCATCATCATCGGTATCATTAAAGTGGAGATAACTCAGTCACCAGAAGTGATGTAGAGATGAAAGTGGTATCAAATTGAAGCCTGGTTACCCAGGCAATATAAATACGCATAACTCATTTTGGGCAAACTTGTGCTTAATACCCGGTTCGCTGTAATGGGTCTCATCCACAATGTCTGTTTCATACCCCATCTTCTGAGCTGAGCACACTACCTGACCGCCTCTCAATGAACTATCCACCTCTGTCTCAAACATTACCTTTCGGGTTATCATGTTTTGAATGGCTTTACATTGAGAAGTAGAATTGTTAATTGTCGTCTGAGTGTCTTCTTTTTTTCCCGCCCCTTTCGACAGCAGACGTCCGACTCCCCGCCGGCGGGTCCGTCGTACGGCGCCATAGGGGACCTGCCCACCGAACCCCCTCCATTGCTTGACGACACCGAATATTCGAGCGAAAAACTCGGGAAAATCCAGTTCAGCCTCAAATATGACTTCCAAGAGATGACTCTAACGCTGAAAGTGATGCGAGCAGTTGAGCTGCCAGCAAAAGATTTCTCAGGCACGAGTGACCCTTACGTTAAAATCATGTTGCTGCCGGACAAGAAGAACAAACTGCAAACGAATATCAAACGACGCAACTTAAATCCTCGCTGGAACGAAGTGTTTGCCTTTGAAGGTAAGTGGGTGAACACGAGTTGTTATCAACGCATTAAAGCAGTACCCTCTTCCGTGCCATTCGAATGGATATTTTTCCTGTCCTTTTCTTTTCCGCATCCATTGGAGATGGCTCGTGGATGCGAGAAGGGGTGACTTTTAGCATGTCGTCTGCTGTCTCTAATTTAGTGACATTAAGAATATCGTCTGCTGTCACTGATTTGGTGATTTATAGAATGTCGTCTGCTCTCAGTGATTTAGTGACTTTTAGAATGTCGTCTGCCGTGAGTGATTTTTGGATAGAGAAGGAGAGGAAGGAGAGACTGATAGGCATGGTTATGCGATGTTTATTTGACAAGTACATGTGTAAATGGGTGTGCCCATAGGTGATGTTAGATAGGTAATCTCAACACAGGCAAATTGTGAATGGTTATGTCAAATGTACTATCACTCAATATGTTTGTGAGTAGATCATGTTGTTTCAGTCATGTTAAGATACTGATACATTAGAAAGCAGATGCAATGGAATCGGTCATATTGGACACATCCTCCGGTTAGCATACTGCCTGGTTCTGGTACGGAGGGAGGTAGTGACAACACATAGATGTGGCCTCGTGTGGTGGTAGGAGGGGGGTGGGGCTAAATGGGGCTCAGCTGATGATGTGTGCTTCGTCCCCATCACATCACTCATACTCTCTAATCACGGGCCCATTGTTGTCCGATGAGAGTGGAACTCGCTATGATCTTAACTTCCACTAGAATTAATGTTTCCTCGTTACAATGGCAAAGTGCAGTCTTTATAAATACACCCCGTGACAGAAGACGACATTTAAGAGATAGATGATGGCAAAATGTACAAGTTCTAAACTAATCATCTGTCACCCTCATGCTGTGTGTGCCTTACTTGCAGATTAGTTCGTCATCGAGTGGACTTGTCTTTAACATCGCTGTCTACTACCACTAATTATTATTATTATTACTATGTAGTTGCTGTTCTTTCAAACAAGTGAATAACAATTTAATAGGTGGGTGCCATATTTTAATATTACACCCCTCTTGACTTTATCATTATTAATGCATTTAATCCACCCTTTCACTGTATTTAACGGGTGTCCTACTATTTTGCAATACTGTGATAATTTACTAACAGTGTTTCCCCCTTGTGCCATAAATAGGAATATAGATAGAGTTTTTCGCGTCGCAATAATCAGTCTCGGAAATACATGACATTTCACACAAGTTTGCTGATATAAGAGAGTGTAGTTACAGCTATTATACTCTGTGATAACACTGAAGCCAGCCATGGTAAGGCGGGGACTCATAATAGGAAACACTGCACTCGCCCCGCCCCCCCCCCCCCCCAGGTGAAATTGTACACACAGGTAGGCGCATGTTGATTGTATCATAGAGCTTAGATAGGCTAATGGTTAAGACACCAGCACTGGAATGACAGAAATGTGGGTTCGAGTCCGCTCTAGGCATAATGTTCACTCTCAAAAGTTTCCGATCTATATATATATTATATATATTATCTATCTATCTATCTATCAAAAGTGCACATAGCCAGCTATCACACACACTGTACAGTGAAATTGATTTGAGTCTGCCATTGGGGAGAGATAAAACCATGTACCTCAGATGCACAGTAAGTACATCATGGCATGCAACACACGGACACAGTCCAGACCTTTGTTTCTCTTATTAGCACTGCTTATTTACATACTTTGTCACAATGAGGAATAATTTCACATACCCACGTCATCATAACTATGTCTGGAAAAGTGCGTTGTTGAAGAAAAAGCGGAATCAGCTCACTTGCCTTGCCTTGCCTTGCCTTGCCTTGCCTTGCCTTGCCTTGCCCGCACCCTGCCTGGGGGGGGGGGGGGGGGGGGGGAGAGTGAGAGTGAGAGTGAGAGTGAGAGTGAGAAAGAATGGTGACAATGCCATGCTCACGTGAGTAAGGAGTAGAACGGAATAAAGACCACACCGTCAAGAAAAGAAGTTTCGCCCCCTCTTCCCACGGCCGTTGGCTCGCGCATGTATATCTACTAGCTAACAACTAAACAAACCATGTAGATAGACAGTGGGCAGTCAGGTGCGCCTCACTGGCTAGGTCTCTGGCTCAAACCACCCGACCCCACCCGACGGGGGCGCAACGGTGATGACAGCACTCATTCCCCCACCCTAACCCCCACGGCTGTGTCTGGGTCCAGCAATTAGCATAATCTACTCACAACGGGAGGAGGTTTGTTGAGTAGCTCCGGCAGTTTTCTACATTAACTACTAAACCAACAAGGTTAGTATGGTTTTTGAATGGATACGTTGGTATAGTTCATGTTAGCATTCACAGACATCAAGGTTTTAAAACTTTTTTATTGAATATTAACTGATTTACAGGTTAATTATGATGTGTCGTAACATCGTTAGAACAATGCCGCCATTGTTCTTTGTGATGCGCGACAAGGAAGAAAGAGGAGGCGTGAGTGGAGAAAAAAGCACTTTATTGATAAGTGCTAAGTATGTACAGGATAATACAGGACTCTATCATTTGTGCGACCATTGCTACTGATAATGTCTATGTTGACATGGGCTATTATGCTCCTGATAATGTCTGCATTGATACTAGCTATGATGCATGTGATAATTAACAACACAAACACAGCAAATATAGTTATGCCTTTTTATTACAATTTTAGCTCTTGTCATCAGTACAGTCTCTTAGGTAGTTATGTGATGTCAATGAGGCTTAGGCACGCTTATAACCAAGTAAGGATGATAGCGTGGCTGTAGCCGAAGAATTTGGAATTTGGGTAGGTAAGTGTTAGAACTCTTGGGAAGGTAGACATGCAGGCATCAGAGGTCCAGTGACCGAGTGTCTTGATGTCCTGTAGGGGGACTCCATGGTTCGAACATGTCTGGGTGCCTCCCCTGCAGAGCCTATAGAGTGTGAAGGCTGCTGGTGTTTTTTGGCCCACCGCGGACAGGGCATGTCTGAGGACATTAGTCAGCACTTTGACCGTGATGGGTGATCCATCGGTTGCGATGAATCCCGGTCAATGGGGGTCTGGACCAGTGGTGGTGGCGTAGGAGCCATACCGCACCAGACAGTGGATCTGACGACCGGAATGTTCTGCGGGGCAGAAGAGCTCCAGGATGTCTTCAACGTCCAGACGTATATGTTAAGTCCATTGTGGGAGGGTTGAAGTCTTTTGCTCAGGGCGTGTGAGCATCCCGCCATGCGCCCGGTCACCTCAGCTCGGCGCGGAAGTCCGAAATGTAGGAGATAATGTCGTACTGAGTAGAGCCATCGGACGGGCCAGGTGATCTTTCATGTATTATGTATTTCATTGATTTGGCCTGTTTATTCCTCCATGTGTTCATTAACAGTTCCTGCCTCAGCAGATCCATGATGCATCAGTGGTGTAGAGTGGAGTAACCTGGGAGAAAAAAGGGCAGATAATTTATTTTTTGAGTAGGGTACAGAACTGTGGTGACTAGGTCGTCATGGGTGACCAGCACACTTAGCAGCTCACTGTCTGCCACAAACGCCTCAGCCAGATGCCTTGCCACAGGGTCGAAGTGCATCCTGCTGAGTGCATCTGCTAATGCCTATGTTACATCGTTCTTGTTCTGTTTGCTTTGTCGATCGCCGGCGAATTTAATGTCGTCCCGGCGAACTGGTGCACGTGTCGGCGGCTCGAAGAATTTAAGTGTCACCGTATGCCCGTGGTGTAGATCTGTGGTCGTGGCGGTGGGCGTATCCCTTGTTGGCACATCACGTGATCATGAATACATTATTGAGTCATGGCCTGGACTCGTGCTGAAGACTTATTGTGAAGTAGATTTGTGTTATTTATGTAGATGGTAAAGTTATGATGATTGTGGTGCCAAGTTCTTTTATTGGCAGTTGTCACCAGTTCAGATGTAGCAATATCCTTAGTAGTATTTGCAGGGCTATCAAGGTTACAGCATTCTTGTTCTGTTCTTAGTGGTGTAACGGAGCGTGATTTCGACCATCATGTTTCTGCCTTGCAGCGTTTGACTCCGATTTGTGCCTTAAAATGGTCAGACATTTATTTTCTTCTTTTTTTCTGACAAGTTTTTTATTCTTCCTATAACGTATAAGCTCCCGTGAGGGTGCTTGTTTTCAATGCTGGACAGCTGTGATACTGGATTGGTCCCGCACTCAGGAGTGTTTACCTGATCTTTCTCGGGCCAACCTTTGCAGTTTTGGGTGTTAGTAGTTTCTATATTAGTTTTTTTGAATTTTCAAAGTTTTTCCTAACCTGT
The DNA here is from genome assembly GCA_030323885.1 of Branchipolynoe longqiensis. NCBI lineage: Eukaryota > Metazoa > Annelida > Polychaeta > Phyllodocida > Polynoidae > Branchipolynoe > Branchipolynoe longqiensis. The sequence goes on from CM059189.1 coordinate 7,418,261, forward strand.
ATATGATAACTTAACCTACTATGTACATCTATGTAGATGACATACAGGCCTGCGGGAGAGGATCCCATCCCATTGTGGTTTGTTACAGCATCCTTTCACCCACGCCCTGTCCTTAGATAGTACACCAGTGTGCCAGAACACCCCTGGACCCTTCAGGACTGCGATGAGGGGGGATGGTTGGGTTGTATGGTTAGCCATTTTGTATTTCAGGGTGAATTGGATGGATGACCGTGGCCAGCCCGGTTCTGCTTTGGTTTGTGCCAGTACACATACCCAGACGGACTGAGCCCTATGGTGATACCCATTTCGAATTCCTTAGTACTTAGTAGGGCTAGTTTCCGTATTTATAATATCTACCATCTTTTCTGGCCTGTCTTTTGCTTTTTGTGCCAGAACACAGCAAGCAGTGACTGTGCCCACGGTTAGGTAAGATATTGTTCCTTCAGTAGGTGGTTGTGTATTATGTTTTCTTTAAGAACTTTTTGACTTCCCCAATGATATTGTTCCATTGGTCATTTACACCTATGTCAGTTGGAAATGGCAATTTAATCTTTTCTTTCAGATGAGTTTCTAGTGCCTCTTTTGTGTAGTTTTTGTATGATCTACACATAGGGGAGTAGTTTTGTTTTTTGTTTTTATTTTCTTTCTAGTAACATATATCAATTCATGATCGCTAATGCCCCAGTTTCTTATTCCTGAGGTGTGGGTATGATTTGAGTCTGTTATTATTAGGTCTATTATCGAGCTGTTTTCTCCAAGACTTGTTAGCTCACTCATTTTTTGCTTTAACCCTCTGCCTTTGATTAAGTTCTCTAGTGAGTGTTTGTTTTTGTTGTTTGTTTTGTAGTTTATATTGAAGTCCCCTAGTAAGAATATCTCAGCCTTCGTCAGTTTTGACACACTTTCTAGGGATGTCTCCAGTTGTCCAATGAAGTCTTCGATGTTTCCATTCGGCGATCTATATAGACTCCCTACAGCTATATTAGCTCGATTCTCATTTTTTATTAGTGTCCATACTAGTTCAATATTTGTGTCTGATCTGTTTGCTTCTTGTAATGGCTTATGTTCAGAGTTTAGTTTTTTTTGGGTGTATATTGCAACTCCTCCACCCCTCTTTTGTATTTGTGCATTGGTCAGTGTTTTTCTATCCTCTCTCACAAGCCTGTACCCACCAATTTCTAGTAGTTGGTCACTATGCAGTTCATGAAACCATGTTTCTGATAGTGTTAACACATCAAATTTACATATATCTAAGTGTAGTTTAATGCTGTTAATTTTGTTGTAGGCACTTTGGCAGTTTAGATGGGCAAAATGCATGCCTCTGCCTAGTCTACAATCAATCTCTTCCACCATATTTGTGCGGGAGTCAGGTCTAAATAACTGTTTGCGCTGGAGATGGTTTTTAGTGTGGAATTGGGATTTGTATTTAAAACTACTCAGCCTGCATTATGTGGTCACCTACCTTAATTTGCTGTCGGTGCTTGCGCCGCCAGTGCATGCGGTCACATTACTGTTCCTGTGCAGCATTAGTAAGGTGGCCGCTGAGTATATATATATTCTGATATTATTTTACAATTAAAATAACCCGATTCGGTAGACTTTGAATAATTAATAAAGGATTTATTGTGGCAAATTATGTTATGGTTGTTAACAGAGCCATTTCAACGTGATATCTTGGTATCATCAGTATATTTATCCCTATATGTCATCCATGCTGATTTGTTATATTTTGTTAGGTTTCAGTTTCGGTACATTTTCTTAATTTCTATACCATGACGATGTGTGCTCCTCTGGGTAGGAGGTGTGCCGGATCTCCAGATATATATAGTTAGTGTTTTAAGGTTACACACATCTGCAACTAAAACATGTAAACAGTTAAGAGTCTGTAGAGACAAGGGAAAGAGGGAAGATGAAAGAAAAGAAAGGTGGTACTTATCCGTTTGTGCACCACTTTGCTTCACTTCCCATTCGCGATGTTGCAGTCTGATACTTTTGGCTGCAATTTTGAGGGCGAGTGCTTGTGTGTAATGGACACCGTCACGTAGTCCATACTCATATTGAGCCGTCCGTTTCCCTTTCCATAGTTTGTGGACATAAGTTGCATAGCTGGGAGTTCTTAGGCTGTCGTCCGGCAGGCCTTCGTTCAGCCTGTGGATGAAGCCGTTGATTTTAGGTATACAGATATCCATTAGTGTTTGATATTCCGGGTGATCATTACGTCCTGTGTATGCTTCCATGTCCATTCCCACTAGTTCACAGATCACTGGCGTTTCAGTTATTTGTAACATGGTTGATTGCACATGTCAGAATTCTTGTCATATAGAGGATCAAGGAGTCCTTGTCGTGGAACTGGGGGGGGTTACTTCGCTTCTGCCCAATTTAATGCTCAGGTCGCAGCCACCTGCCATTGCGTAGATCTGGTCGAACAGCTCCGTTTTGAATTTGCGAAGAACTCTGTCCACTATCTTGCTGGTTTGTGCGCCAGGATAGGTCTCTGTGTGTACTCTGAATTTCTGGCATGTTTTCCTTTTCAGCTCCTCTACTATTTTGGGTGCTACAATTCTCACCCTAGAGTCTCCGCATAGTAGGATTTTTGCTTCCATTTCTGCTTGAGTCGTTTTGTGTTGTTTGTGTGTTGGGTTTGGGCGGAAGTGTGTTTAAAAGTGCCACGCATGCGCTTCAGAGTTTTCATGCCTGACAAATTTCGCTCCTTCTATGGGCGTGTCATAAAAGTTTCCTTGTTTATGTTTATGCCCGCCTCATACCAGGTATGCCGTAAGCTTCAGTTGGGTTTAATTTATCCTGTTTTATTATATTATTTTTATTATTATTATTATTAAAAATGTTTCTATTTTTCTATTAACTTTGACACTTACCTTGATTTCTGGCAGTTTGCCTGGATGCTGTCTCTTGTTTTTTGGAGGATTTCACCCATTTTGTTTTTGTATCCCGGTTTGATCATTTCTCCTGCCTTTGCATCTTGTAGAAATAATCCTGTGCCCCAGTAGGGGCATCTCGTGCATTCCCTGAAGGCCTTTCCGGGTGCGTTCAAGATTTTCTCTTTTAGGTCTTCGTTTTGTGTGAATTTGGCCATTACAATGTCCTTCATCACTTTTTCATTGGTTTTTATCCACTCTGGCGATCTCCATACTTTTTTCCCGATAGCCTTGATGGTGTATGGGTTGTTTGTTGTTTCAATAAGTCGCCTGATATCGAACTTATTGTGGTATTTAGCCATAACCGAGCAGTAGTACTGCTCTGCTGAGCTGTAGGTTTTACCATCTTTTCCTTAGATTTTGCTCTTATAGAGATTGCTGTAGGGAGCATTGTGTCCCTGGAAGGAAATTCCCCAGCTATGCGTTCTTGTTATTCCTTCAACAGTTATGTTCCCGAATTCTGTTGGTTTGTATACTTTTCCTTCAATTTCAAAGTTTTTTCCTCTCATTCTGGCCGTGGTCTGTTCGTTTTTTTCTCAGGCTAGTGTGTACATTTGCTGTACTGTTTTTTCATCTAGCATTTCCTTTTCAGTCCCGTCGGGCCTGAGTGTGATGTTCTTAGAATTTTATTCATTGGTCAGTTTTTGCTTATTTCTGAATAGTTCCCATTTTTGGCTTTCCTTTTCAAGGTGGATCTTTATCCCTCTCGGCCTGGGTTCCTTGTGTGGGGTTTTTGTGTCATCAGTGGGGTCTCCCACCTGGTCTTCATTGACCCTTTCTTCCTGTCCGCCATTTTGTTTGTTTGATTCGTTGTTCTTTTCTTTTTTTTTTCCCCCAGTCTATAGGCTTTTTTTACCACTGTACAGTTGAATGAACATTCCGCTTTTTCCAGTATGTTTGATGCTGTGCTTTCTATGGACTCGCCTTCTTTTTCCGGGATGCCGTACACGATTATGTTTAGCTTTTTGTTCTCCTCTGCCGGTTGTGGTAAGGCATTTTTTTCCTGCGTTGTTGCGTTGTCATCCCTTTTGTTTTCATCCTTTCCGTTTTGTGTTACATTTTTGTTGCCCATGTAGTTGGCCTTGTACCAGGCATATTCTAATGTTAGGCTATTGTACGCCGTTTGTAGTTTGTTCAGTTCATCTCTAAGGCTTTGGATTGTGTCCTTGGATGTTTTTACGTTCGTTTCCGTGTTCTCCGTGTCCGTCCGATACCTTCCTCCACTTTTGTCATGCACGGTTTGGACTGAACCTGGCTCATTTCTTTTTTTATCCAGTCCTTGATTATTTTTTAGCCATTTTCTCCTAGTATCGTAGCAATGACTTTTTCTTCAAAGTTGTTACCATTTTGGGGGATTTTAGTCTTGTCGGTGGTTTTCATCACCTGATCGTCCCCTATAGCAGCTGCCGCCATTTTTGACAGTAGGGCTTTCTCTATCCTTTTGTTGTTATGTCTTTTGTTTGGATTTCTTCCGTAATCCACACTATTTTATGGGGCCTCCTTACATGGCGTGTGTCATTGGCACCATGTTATCTGTTGGTCTTAGTGCTTAGGGCTACGCCTTTGTGCACTTTCCTGGTAAGAATAGGCCAATGATGGCTGTTTTTTTGGGGGGGGTTTTTTGGTGTGTTTTTTTACGGTGGGGCCTACCTACTGTATTTCCGCCTGCCGATCGATCGACGTCCGTTCCGGCACGTTGTTTTTAGTTCGGATTTGTAATTAGCACTGTGTTTTCATTAGTAATCCACACTATTTTTACGGAGCCTCCTATACTGCATGTGTCATCGGCGCCATGTTCTCTCATTCTGACATGCTGGCGATTTGGTCTTGTATGCCGGCTAGAGCAGTTGTTATGTTGTCTAACCCAACGTTGGCTGATGCTAAGTCATTACTAGTGCATTGTGGCTTCTACGCTGCCTCAGTGGCTAGATTGTATTCATCACCGTCACCATCTGTGCCCGCGGCGTTAGAATGTGCAGTGTCAGGTTTGTTACTTGACTTATTTGTGATATTTATGTAGATAGTAAAGTTATGATTATTCTGTGGTGCCAAGTTCTTTTATTGGGAGTTGTCATAATTAAGTGTAATGCTTAGTTCAGATGTAGCAATAGCCTGAGTAGTATTGGCAGGGCTATCTAAAGCCGTGTTTACATGGGGAATTGTGAAGCGAATTAGGCAAAGCGATTTATATGAAGCGAAGTAGTGGCGCGTTTACACGAGCTAGTTTGAAAGTGTGTCGGCGACCGGGAACCAGCACCCTTAGTGGTGCGCCTGTAGCCGGCGAGCACTGCTATTGGTTTCGTTTACACTCATCGATTCGACGCCGATGTAGCTTCTACGTTAATATCACTTGGAATTTAAAGTTAATTTAATTAAATTTCATTATTTGAGTATGTAATTCTGTTAAATATGATCGCATTCAATAAATTTCAGCCTAATCGGTCCCTAACACTGCCGGGCACCAGCGAAAGTTACACCTGAGCTTGTAGCCGGCGAGCACCGCTATTTTACACTATCGCCGCCCAGGAACCAGCTGAATCGTTTCATATAAACCACCTCGCAAGGTGGTTTACATTAAGTGAATCATATGAAGCGAATCAGCCCTAATCCGCCTCAGAGTCGCGTTTACACGGCGAATGTGAGGCGAACTAGGCAAGGCGATTTATATGAAGCGATTTAACTCTCCCGTGTAAACACGGCTTAGGTTACACCGTTGTTGTTCTGTTCTTATACACATTTATATTTGCAGTTGGCATTAATTTGCAGACAGTCAGTATTTTCAGTGACGCCAAATGTACTGAAGTGAACTTCTAAGTTGAGAGATGGCCAGCATCCTGCTTTACGGCTCGTAGTGTGGGGACAGAGACGAAACATGGTTTCTGCATCATAGTTGTTCTTCATTGTGGCTCCTTGCTTCGTCAATAGTCGGAGATTTTAATGTCACGCTGGCGACCGGGTGCGCTTGTTGCTGGCTCCTTGCTTCGTCGATCGCCGGAGAATTTAAACAAATTTAGTGTTGTCCCGGCGGACTGGCGCGCGTTTTGCCGGCTCCTTGCTTCGCCGATCGCCAGAGAATTTTGTGTTATCCCGACGAGCAGTGCACGTGTCGCCGGCTCCTTGCTTCGTCAATCGTCGGAGAATTTAATGTCGTGCCGGCGAACGGGTGCGCGTGTCGCCGGTGTGGCATGCTCAGCCGTGACCTGTGCTCAGCCGTGTCGTTAGACTCCTATCACCATGTGGTTGGGGTACTTGTCCAGGGATAGGGTGTCGGTGCCGGCGGTCCTGTCTATCTGGAACAGGGCCCTCAGGGTTTACTTAGCGTCACCGCTATATAAGAAGAGGGCAAGGAAATGCCTGGGGCGGCGTGAATCGGGGTGGAACTCTGTGGGGGAGTTCTTCTTGGAGGGGGCGGCAGCTTTTTTGGACCTTCGGACCACAGTGGACCATCCCACGTCTGCTGAAGAAGATTCAATGGCTGAGGAAGGGGTGGTGGCGCTGGTGCCCGGGACGGGGGAGGTGGGGGTGGTGGCGGGGGTGTGTGGCTGTGGGTGTCCCGCTGGTTGGCTTTGAGGATTTCCCCTTCCCTTTGCCCTTCCCTGTGGGTTGTTGGGCATTGGGTTTGGTGGGGCTGGGGGTGAGGGCTGTCTGGTTTTGGGGTCTTGGGTGTTGTTTGTGGTTGGGGCAGGGAGGGGCGGGGCTTGTGATGGTCATTGTGGAGTGTGTTGGGGAGGGTAGAGGGGGGGGGTTGTTGGGGGGGGAACCTACATCAATGTGAGACTCATCGTCCGAGGTAGACGATGAGTCGCTGTTTTCTGCAGACTGGTCCGGGGGAGGGATGTTGGTGTAGGCGTGGTCAGCCCCTGGTTGGGGGACCTGTGGGGGGTTGATTGGGGTTTCCGTCGGGTGGGTGTCTTCCCGGGGTGTGGTGTGGGGGTGTGTGGCCCTGGTGGCAGCCCGGGTGCGAACACCGGAGGGGGTCGAACGGGGTGACTGTTTGCGGCATGCAATGCCCTTGTTCTAGGGAGTGGCTTCCCGGGGCTGGCATGGGGGAGGGGTCGGTGGTGGTCCACCAGTTGCGGCGAGGGGTTTGGGGCCACTGTGCCACCACTAAGATTCACGGCCCAAGGGAGTCAGGGTGGGAGACGAGCTGATTGAGGGTGATTGGGGAGGGGCGGGTGGGGGCGCCGTCCCGTGGGCGAATAATGTCGACCCTGTGGCGGCGGTACTGAAGGGGGGGGGGGAGATGGGGTATTGCGTGGGGAGTGGGTGAGTCGATCAAGAAAAATCAAACAAGCTGAAGGAAGCACAACCCATCAGTGATAGTAATAATAAAGGAATGGCATAAGGTATAGATGCAAACAACATATCAGATGGAAGAGTAGACTTGGGTGGCCCGTGAATTTTGTTTTCGATATATGGAGAAATGGGACATTAAACATGTAGGACGGTCCAAAATGTGTTCTAACCACTATGAAAGAACTACCTGTTAGGAAGCAGTCTCCATATGATATATGAAGAAAAGGGACATCAAACCATGTAGGACGGTCTAACATGTGTTAAATCACCACGAAGCAACTACCCATTAGGAAGCAGCCTCATCCATGTGATATATGAAGGAATGGGAGATCAAACCATGTAGGACGGTCAACATGTGTTCAAACCACCACGAAGCAACTACCCGTTAGGAAGCAGCCTCCATCCATGTGGTTAGGCTGCCTCAACAAAACCAGTTGCATTGCAACCTAGCCGAGTCAAGCCAGCCTGCCTCATCCAATCTGCCTCGCGAAGCGGTTTACCTGAGGCAAAACAGTCGAGTCGGCTCAGCCCTAATTCGTCTGGGAGTAGCGCACAATCTGAGTCGACTTAGATGAAACGAACCAGATGAGGAGACTCAAGGCCCGTGCGTGAACAGGGCTCATAGTCATATGAAATTGTTGTGATGTGATAAGTTAGCAGGTAGGGGCCACGTCTTGGATTTCAAAACGTCTTGAAAAATCAAGACGTTTTGAAAAACCAAGACAGTTTACATATAGAAACAAATAGGGGTGACCTGTCACAGTCTGCCACTACTTTAATATTGAGAATGGAACCTAACAAAATACATCATCAAAATGGCTATAAGTAGCTCTTCAAAGTTTCTATGAAGAAAATGCTCCTGTCTATAGTATGTTAATAATATTCAATTAAAACTACATTAAAATAAAGAGATAATCTTATTTTGCCTATAACATTGTGCTGTTTTTATTCTGGAATTAGTCATTTTTACTGGTGAAACACCATGGTCTATTTAAACCAGTATTTTTCTTAGAATCAAAATCCTGGACATAGTTAATGAGAAATAACCAACAATATGAACAAATCATGATGAAAAGCATCATATATGCCATTACTCTAATGTACACAGGCAGATGGGTTGTTGTTTTAGCAGTCTACTACACAAGGATGGCCACTGGAGTTGGGTGTGGGTGTGGGTTGGGTGTGGGTGTGTGTCTGTGGGGGTTTGTGGGGGCAAAGTGGGATTTCTCTCTGTGTAGTATATCCACCATACAATATGTGTATGTGCATATACAGACAGAATATACATGTATATATATATGCATTATATATATAGGCATAATTATAAACATATAGTGATATACACGCATATATGTGCATATATATGCATATGTACACATATATACATGTAGATATGTATATATACACATATATATACATATATATATGCATATATACGCATATATACACATATATATATGCATATATACATATATACGCATATATATGTGTATATATGCACATATATACACATACATACATGTAGGTATGTATATACACACATACATACACATATATACATGTATATATGGGCATCTATATGTGCATATATATGTGCATATATATACATAAATGTATGGATGTATGGATATAATGGTACTGGTAGAACCCCTATCCTCAAACTTAAAAACAAGGTTTGGCAGCAGTCATGGCTCAATGACCATGACCCACATCCCCACTAAGTTTTTCAGTTAGTCAGTTTACAGATGCATCCCCACCCTAGCTTCTTTGTGTTGGTGTCACCCTGTCAGCCATATAGACCAGGTTAGTGGTAGTCATGCATGGTTGCCCCACCTGACACCTCCCCCACCACCCACACACACAAAGTAAGACAATAGCCACACAGCAACACTGGTCTGCCATCCACACCCCCACCAGCCCACTTGTAGCCACACCATGCTGGTCAATGATGATGTGGTGAAATTTATTTGAATTTTATTTTATTGATATTTAAATTGATTTATTTATTATCCTTACTTTTTATTTTTTTTCAGATTATTTCTATCCATATTTCTTTGCTCATTATTCACATGCTGTCAGGACCTCCCAGCATTCTGCCACCAATTGGACCACTCTGGGATTAGCAGTTCCTCTATAGCTCAGATGGCAGAGTGTTGGTCTCAAGATCAGAGGGTAACTGGTTCGAATCTTGGAACTAGAATACTTTTTTTGTAAAGAATGTCTTAATAATTTTTTTTTTAAATGCATAATTATATTAATATTAGTCAAATTTACCGGGCTCGACTTTACCCCGGGTCGACTTTACCCCGGGTCGACATTAGCCCAGCTCGACTTTACCCCGGTTCGAGTTTACCCTGGCTCGACTTGACGTTACCCGCCTCGACTTTACCCGGCTCGACGTGACCCGCCTCGATGTTACCTGGCTCGACGTGACCCGTCTCGATGTTACCCACCTCAACGTTACCCACCTCAATGTTTCCCACCTCGACATTACCCACCTCGACGTTACCCGCCTAAACATTACCCGACCCAACTTTACCCGACCCGACTTTACCTGACCCGACTTTACCCGACCCGACTTCACCCGACCTGAGTTCACCCGACCACACTTTACCCGACCACACTTTACCCGACCACACTTTACCCGACTCGACTTTACCTCACCTCACTTTACCTGACCCGAGTTTACCTGACCCAAGTAACGTGGAGGCGGGTAACGTGGAGGCGGGTAACGTCGAGGGGGGTAACGTGGAGGCGGGTAACGTGGAGGCGGGTAACGTGGAGGCGGGTAACGTCGAGGTGGGTAACGTGGAGGCGGGTAACATCGAGGCGGGTGACGTCGAGGCAGGTAACGTCAAGGCGGGTAACGCTGAGGCGGGTAACATTGAGGCGGGTAACGTCGAGGCGGGTAACATCGAGGCGGGTAACGTCGAGGCGGGTAACGTCGAGGCGGATAATGTCGAGGCGGGTAACGTCGAGGCAGGTAACGTCGAGGCGGGTAACGTTGAGGCGGGTAACATCGAGGCGGGTAACGTTGAGGCGGGTTAGGTCAAGGCGGGTAACGTCGAGGCAGGTAATGTTGAGGCGGGTAACGTTGAGGCGGGTAACGTCGAGGCGGGTAACATCGCGCCTCGAGGCGGGTAACGTCGAGGTGGGTAACATCGAGTCAGGTAACGTCGAGGCGGTTAACGTCGAGGCGGGTAACGTCGAGGCGGGTAACGTCGAGGCGGGTAACATCGAGGCGGGTAACGTCGAGGCATGTAACATCGAGGCGGGTAACGTCGAGGCGTGTAACGTCGAGGCGGGTAACGTCGAGGCGGGTAACGTCGAGGTGGGTAACGGCGAGCGGGGTAAAGTGTAGTCGGGTAAAGTCATGTCGGGTGAACTCGGGTCGGGTGAAGTCGGGTCATGTGAAGTCGGGTCAGGTGAAGTCGGGTCGAGTGAAGTCGGGTGGGGTGAAGTCGAGTCAGGTGAAGACGAGTCGGGTAAAATTGACCTGGGTAAACCTGATCCGGGTAAAGCAGAGCCGTGTAAAGCAGAGCCAGGTAAACCTGAGCCGGCTAAAGTAGAGCCGGGTAAAGCCCAGTCAGATAACGTCGAGCAATGTCGAGTTAGGTAAAGGCATGTTTATTAATATTGATATAATTATGCATTACAAAAGAAAGTAGTATGACATTCTTTTTAAAAAAACTATTGCACTTCCAAGATTCGAACCGGTTACCCTCTCATCTTGAGACCAACACTCTGCCATCTGAGCTACAGAGGAAGTGCAACCCACAATGGTCCAACTGGTGGCAGATTGCTGGGAGGTCCTGAAAGCATGTGAATAACGAGCAATCAATATGGCTAGGAATAATATGAACAAAATTCAATAGTAAGGATAATAAAAAAATAAATTCAATAACATTTAAATAAATATCACCACATCATCATTGATTCATGACTGACCAGTATGGTGTAGCTAGAAGTGGGCTGGTGGGGGTGTGGGTTGCAGACCAGTGTTGCTGTGTGGCTATTGTCGTACTTTGTGGGTGTGAGGGGGGTGGGTAGGAGGCATCAGGTGGGGTAACCCCTAGCCTGGCCTGTCTGGCTGTCAGGGTTACCCCAACACAACTGTTTAACTGATAAACTTAGGGTGGATGTGGGTCATGGTCATTGAGGCATGACTGCTGCCAAACCTTGTATTTAAGTTTGAGGATAGGGGCACTACCAGTACCAGCACATACTGGGAGCACCCCCCTCCACCCCAATTCCCAACTTGTGGGCAAGAGAGTGAAAGGGTGTGTTGTGGAAGTGAGTTTGGTAAGAGGGGGTATAGACCTGGGAGGAGTGTGCTATTTATATAATAACCAGAAATGATGTACACAATTATGTTATTGTTTAAAAGAATTGTCTATGGCACTGACAATTCTGCATATATGTGTATATAGTCACAGATATCCACATCCACATACATGTATGTATATGTATATACTTATGCATATATATGCTTAGAAACATACTGTTATATACATATATGCATAAATACTTATATGCAAATATATGAGTATATATGCATATATACACATATACACGCACATCTACACATATATATGCAAATATATGTATATGGGTCACTCTCCTGAAAACTGGCCAGAAGTGTCACATGGAGAGTTAAAATTTAATATTTGAATTTTTTACATTTTTTGGTTGCAAATGAAAGCTGGAAATCTCCCCTTTACATCTATGTAAAATATAAATTGATGAGATAAAAAATAAAGGTGTAGTCCATGAATAAGATATCTCTTATGGCAGTATAACATGTGTGTCACACGTGTAACACATGTTTAGGACACCACACAGTCTGCTTAATAAATATCTAATCAGAATTAAATAATATCATACTTAGAAGCATATTAATCATGGCATAATATACAGAAATATCTAGTGCTTATATTGATAAAAAAAAGTAATTCCCATCCATGCTTTAGTCACTGAATAATTAGTGTACAATATTTGTGTGGCATCCAGACACCATGGTTACACGTGTGACGGAAATTTGTAATGTTATTTCTGAAGACATTACATTTTTTTTTTTTTAATTTAAGCATGCATACATGTTAATAAATACTTCCTCTTTGATTTGGGAACTGTTTTGTTTGATATATCCATGCAATACAAGATGTCAATAAGGATTCAACCACATCCCATATGTCATGTTACAAATGGTTGACTGTAAAATGGGTTTTTTTTGTACAAAAACACTTCATAACTAAAAGGACCAAAGTTGCACACAGTTTTATTTTATTTCCCTTATTTCTTTCATCAAATCTGAACATGAATATGAAAAGTATAAGGACAAAAATAAGTAGGAAGTCTTATTGATGTTTAAAAATCCCATCCCATGCTGACCAGTTTTCAGGAGAGTGACCCATATATGCATATATATACACATATATATGTGTATATATGCAGATACACACATATATATGAGTATATATACACATATATGGGTGTATATGTATATAATTATGCATATATATGCTTAGAAACATACCAGTATATACATATACATATGCATAAATACTTATATGTGAATATATGTGTATATATGCGCATATATACACATATAAATGCACATCTACACATATATATGCAAATATATGTATATATGCATATATCCACACATATATATGTGTATATATACGTATATACACATATATATGAGTATATATGCACATATATCCACACATATGGGTGTATATGTATATAATTATGCATATATATCTGTGTGCATATATATATGTAACGAAGGAGGCTAGAAGTCAGATGTAGAGGTACATAAGGGCGACATCATTTATTCCTACTACAACATGTGTTATGAATGCTTGAACATCAGCACAATATTATCTCTCAAGATGAACACTCATCAAATCCTTTGCTTAGCAATAATCAATATTATCTCTCATGATGAACACTCACCGAATAATTTGCTTAGCAATAATCAATATGATACCACATAATGAATAATCAGTACAATATCGAGTCAAATGATATCTGGCTGGGCCACTGCCCTACCGAAGGTTGTGCTCTGGGCGCGGCTGGCAGGTGAGTGAAGTCCAGCGCACCTCTGGTAGGGTGGGGGCGTGAGCAGACACAGCGCCGCCTGCACCCCTGGTAGCGAACCCAGGAACCACAGTAGTGGAATCATCAAGAAGTAGTATAGCGGGAGTCCTTCTCTCTTACATCTGCATACAGGTCTGTATACGAGTTATATATGTATGTGTGTATATGCACATACACATATACTGTGTGGTGGATATACCACACAGAGAGAAATCCCACTCTGCACCCACACCCACACCCAGTGGCCATCCTTGTGTTTTCTGCTAAAACAGCAACCCATCTGCCTGTGTGTACATTAGAGTAATGGTTTATATGATGCCATACATCATGATTTGTTCATATTTTTGGTTACTTCTCATTACCTATGTCCAGGATTTTGATTCTAAGAAAAGTACTTTCTTAAACAGACCATGGTTGTTCACTAGTAAAAATGAATAATTCAAGAATACAAGCAGTAAAATGTTATAGGCAAAATAAGATTATCTCTTTATTTTAATGTAGTTTTAATTAAATATTATGAACATACTATTCACAGGAGCATTTTCTTCATAGAAACTGCGAAGAGCTACTTACCCCCATTCTAATGATATATTTTGTTAGCTTCCATTCTCAATATTAAAGTAGCTGCAGACTGTGACAGCTCACGCCTCTTTGTTTCTATATAAAAACCGTCTTGGTTTTTCAAGACGACTTGAGAAACCAAGCCGTTTTGATTTCCTAGTCGTAGCCTCTACCTGGTTAGCGTTTCAACAGTCAGAAGAGTATAATCTGACCAATAAAACCATATTACCAACAACAGCAATCCATGTTGACGCCCACCACCATTGGTGACGTCAGGCATCAGTCACCTATGACGTGATAATTAGCGTACCATTGGTGACGTCAGGGCACCAGTCACCCATGATGTGATAAACTAGCGTTTCAACAGCAAGAAGAATATATTCTGACCAATAAAACCATTACCAAACAGCAATCGGTTTGCGTTAGGAAGCAGTGTCCATATGATATATGAAGAAATGGGACATAAACATAAACACATGTAGGATGAGTTAGGAAGCAGTCTCCATCCATGTGATATATGAAGAAATGGGACATCAAAACATGTAGGACGGTACAAACATGTGTTCAAACCACCATGAAGCAACTAACCGTTAGGAAGCAGTATCAATCCATGTGCTTAGGCTGCCTCAACCACAAGTTGCATTGCAACCTAGCCAACTCAAACTAGCCCGCCTCATCAATCCACCTCGCGAAGCGGTCTACCTGAGGCAAACCAGTCGAGTCGACTGAGCCTTAAATCCCCTGAGAGTAGCGCACGATCCGAGTCGACTTGGATGAAACGAACCAGATGAGGAGACTCAAGGCCCACGCGTGAACAGGCGCACGGCCGCATGGAATTGTTATGACGTGATAAGTTAGCGTTTCAATGGCCAGAAGAGTATATTCTGTCCAATAAAACCATATTACCAACAGCAGCAATCCATATTGACGCCCACCACCATTGGTGACATCAGGGCACCAGTCACCTCTGTGATAATTAGCGTTTCAACAGCAAGAAGAGTATATTCCAACCAATAAAAATGTTACCAACAACAGCAATCTATGTCCGTTAATTAGTGTATAATATTTGTGTGAATCCAGAGTAGGACCGTCCAAACATGTGCTAGCTAGTACGGTCTCAACATCGATAGGTGCCCTGTGAATTTGTTTTCGATATGTGAAAAAAAAGGGACATCAAACTATATTACCAACAACAGCAATCCATGTTGACGCCACCACCCTTGGCACCGGTCAACTATGACGTGATAAATTAGCGTTTCAACAGCAAGAAAGTGTATATTCTGACTAATAAAACCATATTACCAACAACAGCAATCTTACTTACTTACTTACTTATTGGGGGTTTGTGACCTAGCGGTCACTGGTTGCAGGACTGCAGCATTAATAAACGGCGCCGTTAAAACGGCCCGTTTTTGGCATGTGTTTTTTGGGGAGGGGGGGGGGGGTCTTTCCTTCTTGCTTCGTCCAGCTTGAGGTGTGGTGGGGGGGGGGGGTGGTGCTTTGTGCGGTCACTTGTGCTGTGGTGCGGCGGTGGCCCGGTAGGTGGCAATACGTTCTTGGGCCCACGGTCCTCTACCTCGACCGGAGATCAAAGTGGGATCCGGTGTCATTGGCAGCAGGGCCATGGGCGGCGCGTTGGTCTTCCGGGCCCCCATCGCAGGGTGGGTGGTCCAGTGCCAGTGGCTCTTGGACCGGTGTGATGTGGGTGGGTGTGGCTGTATCCGCGATCCCAGCACCCACTCCGTCGGTGATCGAAGCGGGAACCGGCGTTGTGGGTTCAGGGGTCGAAGCTGTCACATCGGTGTGTCCAGGACCGCACGGGGCTCCTGGTGTAGGGGCTGCATCCGGTGGGACCTCACGGTGCTCCCGGGCGGGACCTCACGGGACTCCCGGGTGGGACCTCACAGGGCTCCAGGGTGGGACCTCACGGGGCTCCCTGCTGGGGGAACTCACAGGGCTCCCTGCTGGGGGACCTCATGGGGCTCCCTGCTGGGGGACCTCACAGGGCTCCCCGACCGGGACCTCACGGGGCTCCCTGACTGGGGGACGTCATGGGGCTCCCCGATCGGGACCTCACGGGGCTCCTTGACAGTGGTTGCTAGTCACTGTCGCTGCTGTTGGGTTCAGAGTCATCGGCGATGGGTTCAGGGCCGCAGCCGATCTCTAAGGTGTGGTAATTTTGTCTATAGAATCTACCGAGTGGCTCCCATGAGGACTCGGAGAGCCTCTCGAGGATGGCGAGCGCAGCTCGGGTGTCAGACAAGTTGTGTGGTGGGCCGAGGAAGTCTCGGATGGCGGTCCTATCAAAGGCCACACATGACGCCAAGACGTGGGCGACGTTGAAGACTTTGTCACAGCATGGACATCGTTGCAATGCAGGGGTATCGATGAACCGCCTGTATCCAGTCCTGAAGCGCGTGACCGCCTCTTGCACGGATGCAGAGAGGTTTCTTGGGACTGGTAGGCACGCTCTGACATTTTTGTGCCAGGCCCAACTGATGGAGTATGGGTTCCTGACGGTGGTGTCGTGGAGGGAAGCCTCCCACAGGGCTTTGGTGGCTCTAGCGTGAGTGGCTTTGAGCTTGGACAAGGAGTGGTCTATGATGAGGTCGATCTCAGGACGGTGGGAGCCATCCAGAGCAGCTGAGTCAGCCTGGTCATTACCGGGAAGTCCTATGTGGGAGCGGACCCAGGCCAGCACTGTGTCGAGTTGAGCTTCATGCCTGGTGACAATGGTGGTCTGGATCAAGGTGGCCAGAGAGTGGTTAGATCTGTGGTCCTTGATCTTACGGACTGCGTTGAGTGAGTCAGTGACCACTATGCAGCTGCAGTGCCGCAGGTGGGTCAGTGCATGGTGGATGGCGGCGAGCTCTGTATCGAGGGTGGAGGAGTAGTCTGTGACCCTGATAAGGCATCTAGCCTGCCCATCTGGTAGGAAGTAGCTCGGCCTGTGTCAGGGTTGAGCGAGCCGTCGGTGTAAACCGTGGTGGCTAGAGGGAAGTCCTCTTTGGCCCGGGCAATGGTTTCCTGTGCCAGGGTTTTGAGGACTATAGTCGGGTAGTTGGTTCGGGCTGAGCAGAGGCTGGTGAGTCTGACCTCAACGGGCACGGAGTACCAGGGGGGTCTCACCCGGAGGTCAGGGACATCAGCGAGTGCCAGCCCGTGGGTTTCTTTCAGGGTGCGGACGGCCGTTTTCGCACCCCAGGAGAGGCCGAGGAGCCGTCCTGGGCCGTTTTGTAGGCAGGAGGCTGTGCTGCGGTAGAATGTGGAGTGGCCTGTGGACAGGGCTTGGCAGAGGTGGTTTGCCAGCAGCTGTTGTCCGCGTAGGTGGAGTGGTGGGAGGTTGGCCTCAAGGAGGATCTCAACCCTGGTTGTCCTGCGAGCTCGGGTGATGAGTCGCGCTGCCTGGTATTGGACTCTTTCCAGGGTGAGGAGGTCTTTGGTCAGGGTGCTACTGCGAGGGAGGCGTGCCTTACGGTTCTTTCTGCAGTGACCAATCCAGGAAATGGTGTTGGCTGCATAGTCGTACAGGGCCCGCATGGCCTGTTTGTAGAAGAGGCTGAGCACTTCAGCTGGTGCTCCCCAGTTGAACCCAGAGATTCTAGTCATTAGAAGAAGTCTCTTGTTCATTCTGGAGATCAGATGCTTCACAAGTGGGCTCATGGAGAGTTTGTGATCGAGCCTGACTCCGAGGTAGTCGAAGGCTTCCACCCACTCGACATCCAAGTCCCCGGCACGGAGTGGGTGGGGAGGCTGATCGGCAAACATCATCATAGCTTTGGTTTTGCTTCCGGATATTTTGAGCCCCAGCTCACGGCAGGAGCTGCTAAGTAGGAGCAGGACATCCGCCGCGAGGAGGGGCACGTCCCTGGTGCGTGAGCAGACGACAGCGATGTCGTCTCCATAGCACAGGATCTTGACGTGTTTGAGGCGGCGTTCAGTAATGCCTGTTTTCAGTTGGCTTATGAGGGCAGCGACTACAGCATTAAAGAGGAAGGGGCTGAGGACAGCCCCCTGTGGGATGCCGTTTTTTAGGTGGTTGAGGGGAGAGGTGCTGCCCTGGAAGCAGACACTGGCTCGCCTATCACTTAGGTAGTTCTTTACGAAAGCCAGGGGCTTCCCGGTGACTCCCAGCTCAACCATGGAGGCAAGGACTACGTTGTGGAACAGCCGCGCAAGAGCGACTTCCCTTGGCACATACTATCTCCTCGACGAGGGTGAGGACGGCGTGTTGCGTGCCACGTCCGCCTCGGAACCCGACTAGTTCTTTGGGGAAGCCATTGGCCGGGTCGCTGGAGAAGGTCTCGAGCCAGCCCAGTACAATTCTCTCTACCACTTTCCCGAGGGATTGTAGCAGCGAGATCGGCCTGAACTCGCCCGGGTCTTTCTTTGGGATGGGTACGATGACCGCCTCCTTCCACGATTGTGGTATAATTGCTTGTGTGTAGACCGAGTTTAGGAGGGGGAGCAGAGTTTCCCTGGTATGTGGACAGGCGAGTCCACACCATGGTAGGTACACCGTCTGCTCCGTGGCTCGTTTTCTTCCGCGCGGGTGGAGTGCCCTCCCGCGCTCGGTCTTTGTAAGGGGGGCGGTCAAAGCCGTGGGCGGAAGGGAGGTCTATAGCGTTGTTGATAGCTTCCTCTCGCAGGTGGGTGTCTCTGGCGAGGGTTTGTAGGTCTGTGTTTGGTAAGCAGAGTTGTGGGTCTGCCCTGTTAATGAAGGAACAGCAATCTATGTCCGTTAACTAGTGTACAATATCAGAGTGGGATGGTACAAACATGCGCTTAGGACGGTCCTAACATCGATCGGTGCCCCGTCAATTTGTTTTTGTTTTCGATATCTGGAAAAAGGGACATCAAACATGCTTACTTACTTACTGTAGGACGGTCCAAACATGTGTACTAACCACCATGAAAGCAACTACCTGTTAGGAAGCAGTCGAGTTGACGCAGCCCTAATTCGCCGGAGAGTAGCACGCGATCTGAGTCGACGTAGAAAAAATGAACCAGACGAGGAGACCCAAGGCCCGTGCATGAACAGGGCTCATGGTCGCATGAACAGCAAGAAAGTGTATGTTCTGACTAATAAAACCATATTACTAACAGCACGAACCAGATGAGGCATTCCTGTCGTGTGGTACACACGGTCATATGACAAACAGCAAGAAGGTGTATATTCTGACTAATGTCACCAACGGTGACATCAGGCAGCAGTCACCCATGGCGTGACAACAAGTGTTTCAGCAGCAAGAAAGTGTATATTCTGAGTAATAAACCATATTACCAACAACAGCAATCAGTCCACAGGTCCTCCTCCTTGCCGGCCCCCTACATGGAGCGCTACACGCCACTCGCTCTGAAGTTTTTTTTTCAATAAAGGAGTTGGGGTCTTGTACCGCCAACTCAAATCGCATACTTGTCTCGCTATCACTGCATACGTAAGAATTATTATATATATATACACGTGTGGTTCCCACCTATCCTTTCAGTGTGTTCTTACAAAGTGTTCCACAAAGTGTTTCACAAAGTTGTTCCTACAAAGTCTCACTGAGTTGCCCGCGTCCGGCATGTGGCAGTGCTGAGCTCGGGTGGGAACACGCAACACAACAGTCCCCCGGTGGATGCCTGTTGGCCTCCAGCGGTAACAATTTACTTTCCAACATGCATGCACTCATCTGAATGTGGACACCCAGACCCGCCACCAAAAGGAGCCCCTCCCTACAAATTAGACCAAATGTGACAGCATAATTAAAGACGAAGCGAGCGGGTAAAGAAAGCTGCTGAAAGCTTCTAATAGCAGCTGGTGGGTGAGGGGGCGGAGTGATGGAGCTTATGACATTGTACCACCTGGTGCCCCTCTTCTCACATGGAGCGATCACCCCGGTACTCCCCTCCCCTTTACTCTTCCCTCCCCGCCCTACTTCCCTCCCCTTTCCCACTCCCTCTCCCCTCCTCCCTATTCCGCTTCCTCTCCTCCCTCTCCCTTATGTTTCACCTCCCTGATCCCTCATTTCCCACTCCCCCTCTCACCCCCCTTCCCGCTCCCTCTGCCCTTCCTTATCGCTCATCACTCTCTCATCCTCATCCCTCACCCCCCACCCTCTCACCCTTCTCCCTCTCCCTTCGCCCCTCACCCCCATCCCTCCCTTTCCCACATCCTTCCCGTTCCATGTTCTCCTTCTTCATCCTCTCTCTTCTCTCTTCTCTCTCGTCTCCCTTCACCCCGAACCTCTCCCCCCCACCCCCTGTCACCCATCATCCTTTCACTCCTGCCCCCTCTCTCCTCAACTCTCTCCCATCACCACGCCCCCTCCCCTCTTCCCCCTTCCCGCTCTCACCCCGACCACAGAGACCCCACCATCCCTCCTGGCTGTACACCTCCGGCGAGCCTCGCCCTCTTTCACATGTGAGGGATGACTATTGGCGGCGACAACGCACGGCCGACTTCCGCTTCCGGCCGATCATCTCAGCCGATCCATCAGTGCGCGCGGGGGCGGCACTGTGGTGGGTGTATAATGCACCAATTGGACACCACGCCCTGGATTAGCCCGGTGCTATATTGTCGTCAATATTGCGGCATTGTGTATACACTATTTAGGAATTTGGGCTGTTGGGGGAGCGTGGTGAGGGCCCGTCTCCCACCCGCAGTGCTTACTGTGCATTGTTGAGGTGTCTAGTTGGCGGCCACTAGTTCTCATAAAGGACGGTGGTGGCGCTGCGTGTTTCCCTGTTGACGCCTTCCTTCCGGTGGGGGTTAAGCCTTCAAATAAAAGGGGCCGATGCTAACATGGCATACAACTTTCAGATAAATAGGCCAACATAACATGAGGCCTTCGAATATAGGGACCAGCATATCATAACACATTGACATATATGGACCAACGTCTCACAAAGCCTAGTAATATAAGGACCAGATTTCTCATAAAAACGCCAAATATAGGGACCAGCATATCATAACGCATTGACATATATGGACCAACGTCTCACAAAGGCTAGTAATATAAGGACCAGATTTCTCATAAAATCGTCAAATAAAAGGGCCAACATCGTATATCAGTCATGTTGTAAACTGACATAAAAGACCAGCAATGTAATTATTAATTGTTAAAATAATTTAATATCTCTATTATATGTGTCTCCCACTGTCAGATGATGATTTCGCTACATTAATTAGTAAGACAGAACAATGTAGCTGTTCATATATTTTCTGGGCGATAATGGAAGAATGTATAAACCAATATATATATATATATATATATATATATATATATATATACATATATATATATACTAAAGAAAAAGCCCAGAAATGACAAAAGAACCACCATCTACTGGGGCCGCACCTACAGGAATTGTAACTTCAATGATCTAGCAGCCACTTTGAGGGAAAACAATACAGCAGAACTACTATCAGAAGAAGATCCAAACAAATGCTGGGACATGATACAAGAAATGCTTGTCAATGCTGCAAACAAACACTGTCTGTCCCCTGGTTAGACTTGACATAAGAAACAAAACAGCTGGTTATTTGAACAATGAACTCCTAGAATTACAACAGGACAGAGATTATTTCATTCGGAAATCAGATATAACAAGAGACCCTGGGGATCAATTTATAGCTGAATGTATGGTCAGGAAGGCCAGAAACGAGGTGCAAAAAGCCAAGTCTAGGCACTGTTTAGACCAGATAAATAAGTATAAGCAAAATCCTAAGAGACTCTGGCATGACCTGCAACAAATTACCTGAATACAGAAGATAACTTCTGCTTACATTCTAAATACTATGTAAATACTCACATTGATCTGAGTAATATTGATCTGGTTATATGACACTACTGTACCATATTGTTATGGAACTTTTGGGTTTCAGAATTTCATTGTGTTACATGGTGCAAATTGTCTATTCAACAGGTATTGTACACCTTATTCTATATACCTTTTGTGTAAATAACCCTGAATTGAAAAATGGCTGGAAGACCAGTGCTTCGGCACTGACAAAAGACTTATTCAGCAGAATAAACATATTTACAAAAAAATGTGTAGACCGGACAGATAGCTGAATGTGTAGAATGGACAGATAGCTAAATGTGTAGACCGGACAGATAGCTAAATGTGTAGACCGGATAGATAACTGAATGTGTAGAATGGACAGATAGCTAAATGTGTAGACCGGACAGATAGCTGAATGTGTAGAACGGACAGATAGCTGAATGTGTAGACCTGACAGATAGCTGGATGTGTAGACCGGACAGATAGCTAAATGTGTAGACCAGACAGATAGCTAAATGTGTAGACCAGACAGATAGCTGAATGTGTAGACCGGACAGATAGCCGAATGTGTAGACCCGACAGATAGCTGGATGTGTATACCGGACAGATAGCTAAATGTGTAGACTGGACAGATAGCTAAATGTGTAGACCAGACAGATAGCTAAATGTGTAGACCGGACAGATAGCTGAATGTGTAGAATGGACAGATAGCTAAATGTGTAGACCGGACAGATAGCCGAATGTGTAGACCGGACAGATAGCTGAATGTATAGACCTGACAGATAGCTGAATGTATAGACCGGACAGATAGCTAAATGTGTAGACCGGACAGATAGCTAAATGTGTAGACTGGACAGATAGCTAAATGTGTAGACCGGACAGATAGCTGAATGTGTAGACCAGACAGATAGCTGAATGTGTAGACCCGACAGATAGCTGGATGTCTGGACTGGACAGATAGCTAAATGTGTAGACCGGACAGATAGCTAAATGTGTAGACCAGACAGATAGCTGAATGTGTAGACCGGACAGATAGCTGAATGTGTAGACCTAGATATGGGTATTGTTGTTTGCATGATTGTATGTCCATGTAATTGAGACCCTATATCCAGATAAGACTAGGTACAGGTTAATGTTGCCAGACAGTATGTATCTGGTGAAGTGCAATGCCAGCAAATTAGTCCGGAGCTCGTAAAGCTGAGTAATTCCGGTAGCCATTGACGCCAGTTCCATTTCTTTTGCAATTTTGGGGTTTTATGTCCCCGGCTCTCCTGTGCTTCTAAGAAGCTAACAACCTTGAGTGCACTAACTCCTTCCATCTGCTGTCCCTCATTGTCCTTGTCACCACCATCCTCCTTTGGTGACTTGTTGTTTCCGACGCAGCCTCTAACGCACCTGTCATGCAGGCACACACCATTAAGTATGACGTAGATGTCACAATGACACAGAATAAACCTTACCTCAATACGTTGAGGTACGTTGGGTTACGTTATGATGACGTTAGAATGACGTGAGACTGATGTTGAGCTACGTCACATTATGTCGTGTTATGTCGGCACGCGTCAAGGTGTTCAACATGTCCAAAACTTTTGACGTAGCTCGACGTGATGCTCTGATGTTCGGGTGACGTCACACTCACGTTACGCCGACGTTAGACATGCGGGAGGAATGCGTCGGCTACGTTAGATCAACGGTGCTTTGTTTGGTTGGTTGGTTGGTTGGTTGTTGGTTGTTTGGTTGTTGGTTGGTTGTTGGTTAGTTGTGGATTGGTTGTTGGTTGGTTGGTTGTTGGTTGTTTAATTGGTTGCTGGTTGGTTGTTGGTTGATTGTTGGTTGGTTGTTGGTTGGTTGTTGTTTTGTTGTTGGTTGATTGTTGGTTGGATGGTTGTTGGTTGGTTGTTTGGTTGTTGGTTGATTGTTGGTTGGTTGTGGATTTGTTGTTGGTTTGTTGGGTATTGGTTGTTGGTGGTTTGTTTGGTTGTTGGTTGGTTGGTTGTGGATTGGTTGTTGGTTGGTTGGTTTTTGTTGGTTGGTTGTTGTTTGGTTGTTGTGTGGTTGGTTGGTTGTTGTTTGGTTGGTTGTCGGTTGGTTGGTAGTTATTTGGTTGGTTGGTTGGTTGTTGTTTGGTTGGTTTGGTGGTTGGTTGTTTGGTTGGTTGTTGGTTGGTTGTTGGTTGGTTGTTTGATTGGTTGGTTGTTGTTTGGTTGTTCTTTGTTTGGTTGGTTGTTGGTTGCTGGTTGGTTGGTTGTTGGTTGGTTGGCTGTTTGGTTGATTGTTGTTTGGTTGTGGTTTGGTTGTTGTTTGGTTGTTGTTTGGTTGTTGTTTGGTTGGTTGGTTGTTGGTTGATTGTTGGTTGGCACGACGCTATACCGACGTTACGCTCATGTCAACTACGCGGCATTGACATCCCGAATTTGCATATTATGCCAAGATTTTCGACATGTCAAATTTATTTTCACGTTGTTCCTACACTGGCGCGTTACGTCATAGTATGACAGGGCCATAACGGGCCGGGTGAAGGCCCGGTCACATACACGTTAGTGAACGCAGTTGAACGTAGTGGAGGCTAACCTAGTTGAACGTAGTTGAACATAGTTGAACATAGTTGAACATACCAGCATCCATACTTCTCCGTGATGAGAACGTGATAAGAACGTGTGTGGGCCGTGAGTTCCGATTTAACCTTTGGACATGTTCAAAAGAGAGGTACATTTCAGGCAGACGTAGCATCTGTGATGATAACGTACTCTAGTGTACTCTAGCTTACTTCTTACTATACTCTAGCATACTCTAGATTATTATAGCGTACCCTAGCGTACTTTGACCCACACAAAACCTTGGCTGTTCTGCCATGGTCACATAGCCGTTAGTGGACAAAGTTGAACGTAGATGAATATAGTCGAGGGTAACATAGTTCAACGTAGTTCAACGTAGTTGAACATACCGGGACCCATACCATAGCATACCGGGATACATACCGTAACGTATTTATCCATACTATTCGGTGGGTGATCAACCAAACCCTGCCGTACCTTAACGTAGTTTAACATAGTAATAGCACATTTCACCGACGTTAATTTATCCTATGTTTAACTATTTTCAACTACATTCACTGAAGTGTTTATTTGCAGAAGCATTTTGTAGGGGGGACACTGATATAGATGCATTATTTCTCTTGCAGAGCACTGTGTTTGGGTTTCATTTTATTGTAGTAGTCTGTACATGAGCCCTACTACCACGCGGTGGCGGCGAAGACTACCCCACACACCTACGCAGTTACACTGAACTGCGCTAGGTGGCTGCAGGCTAGTCACCGGGCAGACCCCCGATGGGGCTGCCCTCTACTGCATGTGGCTAGCTCACCCCCACCCACCTATAGAGGCGACGTGGGACCTGGTGAGTTAGGGGGCGGGTCAGTTGACTGTGGACGCCGCGCAGAGCAGAGAGGTTTAATAATAAACCAAGTTGAAGTGTACTTGGTGTTCTTCCGTGTGCGCGTGGCAGTGTGAGGAGGAAGACCGTGGGCCATTACATTATTAATGACAATTGCGATGTAACGTATGGCTGTCAACGTGATAGGAAGAAATCTAAATGGGAGAGAGATAAAATAGAGACCCGGCTAGCAGAGGAGTTAGAGAGGAGAGTCCTAATGAAGGTTGATAGTCCTCCAACCTGTATACATGGGATCTTTGTTGTACCAAAAGATGATGGCGGTGGGAGAAGTGTCATTGACTGTAGTAAACCGAAAGGGGGGAGTGTCAACAAAGGGGGTGGCCCCAAAGTTTAAATATAGAGGGCTTGATGACGTGGTAGAATGCTTGGAGAGGGGTGACTACTTAGCCAGCATTGACATTAAGGATCCTTACCGCGCTGTCCATATTAACCCAGAGCATAGAAAACGACAGGGGCTTCGCTGGCTTTTTGAGGGGGATTCAAAGGAAACCTATTTGATGGACAGGAGACTTTGCATGGGTCTATCTTCTAGTCCATATATTTTCTCTAGAATTTCAGACTTCATTGTCCGATGCGCAGGCAGAGAGGGGGTGAGCAGAATTATTAATTATCTAGATGATTTCTGCATTTTGGGTGGTACGGAGGAAGAAACTACGGTTCTGCAGCAACATGTACTCTCTATATTGCGCATATTGGGATTCTTCATTAGATTTTAAAGATTGCTTGCACCAGCTAAAAAATTAGATTCTTAGGGATCGATGTAAACTCTGAGTCACTGGAACTTACTCTCCCTGACGATAAATTAGCAAAGTTGCGTGATATCCTGCTGCTTTTCTTGGGTCGGAGGAAGGCGACCCGTAGGGAACTCGAGAGAATCGCCAGACACATCGAACACTGCGCCAAAGTTATTAGGGGTGGGCGCACTTTAGTAGGCGGGTCTATGACCTTATGGCACTCTGCATGAGCCATTCTACCATGCATGGCTTAATGCCGGATTTAGGGAGGACATCAGCTGGTGGGAAGCTTTCGCAAAGAAATTTAATGGTAAGGCTGGCATGCTGGGGAAATTTGCGGTAACTACTTCGGTCTACAGTGACTCGTCTAATTGGGGACTGGGCACTACACATGGGACTGACTGGTTAGCTGCTTCCTTTAAATCAGAGGATGATGAAGTGTTAGGATGGGTTATAGGCCACCATCACATGGTGCTCCCCGCAGAGGCAGGGAGGGAGCACATAAATATTAAAGAGATGAGGGCAGTGATGGAGGGTGCCACACGATGGTCATCGGGATGGGAGGATTCCGAGATTATATTTATTACGGACAGTGCGGTAGTCCAATCTGCACTTAATTCAGGCAGATCCAGATCAGTCAAGATTATGTCCATGTTGCGAAAATTATTCTGGCTTGCAGTAGAGAATAACTTTACATTATTATCAACATACATAAATACCACAGTTAATGTGGTGTGTGATGCCCTCAGTAGACTAGGCTAGGATTAGGGCAGTGGACGTGGGAGGGATTATGTGCTGTGGACATCTCTTTGATGTTCCGCTGTTCTGTCATTCCAGGACTGGAAGAGCTGAGGGCAGAGCAGCTGGGATATGAGAGGCAATTCTACTCAAGGAATTCAGTCACCACGAGATCTGTCCAGATACGAAAGTATTTTGATTTCATTGATCAATTCTCAGATGACAGGGCGCCTCTCCCCTGTTCATCTGAACGCGTCTCGCTGTACCCCTCTTGGCTTGTGAGAACGCTCACTTACCGTTCCGTGCTGAACTATTTAACAGGTTTGAACTTCTTTCTGTGCCAGAACGGCTCCCCGGCGATAAGATACAATGATTATGTAGTACAAGCTACACTTAAAGGGATTAGGCACCAGAAGGGTGATACACTGTGGCAGGCGCAACCTATGCTGCCGGCTATGTTGTTGAGGGTGTTTGCGCTATTGACCCTGAACACGGGGCATATATCTTAGAGAGCGGTGATGCTTTCCTCCTTTAGGGCTTTATTGAGAAAATTACAAGTAACGGAGACCGATTCCGCCTTGCGCAGGCGAGACTTTACCTTCTTTGATTGGGGAATGCTAATTAAGATTCGGCGATCGAAAACGATCCAGTTCGCGCAGCGGGTACTAGAGGTCCCGGTTGCGTTTTGCCTGAATAGAGCACTGTGCGCGGTCTACTGGACGTTGCACCATTTTAGAGTATTGCCTGCGGAATCTGAGGACTTGGCCTTTTGATTGCCTATGGACGGGCACGATTCTAGACCAATGACTTATAAGGCTTACCAGGGTATGCTTAAGTTATTTTCAAATCAAGCGGGCCTGGGGGAATTTTATTTTACATCTCATTCGCTAAGGAGGGGGGGTTGCACCTACTTGGCGATGTCCGAGGCGACTGGGCATCTGAGACTATTTATTCCTATTTGAAAACCCCGTTGCAAACGAGAATTTTGAATGATCTACGGGTAGCTACTAGTCTTTCTTCTGTGGATGAGGCAGTTGAGGAGTGGTTGGGGCCTAGGCCGGTGTAGCCGGCTGGGGATTGGCGGTTTATTGCTCAGCCAGATGGGCCTCGGTAAATAAAGGTAGGCTTCCACCACTCCTCGTCTTGGCTCTTTATTGTTTCCTATGTCATAGCCCAATTTATGTGATATATAATTTATTACTATGAATATAAAAGGTTCGGAGCTTCTATCATATATGGGTTTAGGATCCTTGCATTTAATGCTGCTATTTATAATAACGTATTTATTGTGCTATTTGCTGCGGGCAGGAACCCGCTGCGCTATCCTGGCACCACTACCATTTAGGCAGATGCCAGCCAGAGCACGTCAGGATCACATGAGCACCGTTTTTTAACTTTTGTTCTGTAGGTAGGGCGGTTTATTGCTCAGCCAGTTGGACCTCAGTAAATAAAGGTAGGCTTCCACCACTCCTAGTCTTGGCTCTTTCATGTCTCCTATGTCGTAGCCCAATTTATATATATATATATATATATATATATATATATATATATATGTATATATATGTATATATATATATGTATATATATATATATATAGATTAGTTAGATGAATCTTACCTGGGTATAGATGATGGATAAGTGTTGTTTTAACGAGGTATAAGCCTTGGATAGACATGGGCAAGGGAGAGGGAAGCACATCCGGTCCAGCAATTTTTGCCTACTTATTCAGGATAAAATGATCTAAATAAAACAATAATAATAATGATAATGATAATAGAACTGTGAAGTTTTCCTGGTACAAGCCAACCGAATAGACCGGTTCATCTTTTCCAACCGTTTGTTATAATGTCTTGCAAACGATTGTGCGGTTTTCCATCCTGCATGGGCTAGGATCCGTTTAACGGAAATTCCTAGCAGACGTGCCTTTGACACCATAGCACCTCGCATCGAATGAGACCCGTATTTGTCTGTATCAACGCCTGCTAGCTTTAATACTGTGATTGTCCATCGTGCAAGCGTGTCTCGTGAAATGCCCTTGTGTGGCCTAATAAAGCTCACCAAAAGCTGCCTTGAAGTCCTTAAATCTTTCGTCTTGGATATATACGCCCTTATGGCTGACACTACACATAGATTTGGATCCTCTGTAAAGCTTGTTACATTAACTGTGGACAGGGGATCTCCTAACCTGTTTGACTTTAACAATTGTGTCAAGTCAAATGTGGCCTCTTTGTTATCTATTTCAAGGCCATCCAGTGATAACGCAACAATAGTTTGTCCTCGGTGTCCTGTTACTAATAAGAGGAGCATCGCTACCTTAAATCCTAATTTCCTAATATCTAAATGTCTGTTATATGGCCATTGTTTAAATAGTTTGAATACCACCGACACATCCCAAAACCGACTAAACTTTGGTTTGGGTGGATTTTTTTCATAAATCGACCTGAGAACCCAAAGAATAACCTGATGTTTCCCTATAGTCTGGCCATTTATACTTGGAAGGATAACCGACAAAGCACACCTAGCAGCATTAATGGCTCCAAAGCCTAAACCTTCATCTTCTAACATACGTAAGAACCTCGCGACCTGGGAAATGGTCGGGCTCATGGGCTTGACTTTCTTAATGAGGCAATGAATGCCCCACTTTCATAAATAAGTTGTATACATTTTAACTGTGCCTTTCCGCCATGCATGTGAAACTATCCTTTGCTGTGTAATTTTGTCTAGACCAAATTGTTTCAAATAATTATTTAAAACCAGAATGCCAACAAAGGTGTCATTGACACGTCCCCGCGTTGTTTCAGTGGGCCTTGGTGTGTCAGATTTCCTGGGGATCTTCGGAATCGCAGGCAATCTGTGGCTGTCGCCACTATGCCCGGTAGCCAAGGTTGTGTGTCCCAGTCGGGAACGATTAATATTGCGTGCGCTTTGTCCATCTTGATCTTTCTGGCCACTTGGCTGATCATGCTAAATGGGGGGAAAATATAGTAAAATTTATTTTCCCAGATCAGAGAAAACGCATCTATCTGCCAGGCATTTGGTTCTAGATGCCATGACACATATTTGTCAATTTTAAAATTATTACGGGATGGAAATAAGTCGACCTCAGGTAGGCCTCATTTCTGACAAATAATCTCAAAAATGTTCGGATTAAGAGCCCATTCTAAATGCTCATGGAAATGTCTGCTCTTTTGGTCAGCTAGTGTATTTTGAATACCTGGAATGTGTGCTACAGTCAGCCAAACCTGGTTTTGCTGCGCCCAATCCCAAATCATCTTTGCTAAATCATTACATGGTTTGGACTTTGTTCCTCCCATGTTCTTTACATATGCCATTGCAGTTGTATTGTCAGTTAGTATTCTAACATGTTTTCGTGGTACCTTTACGAGACTTGCTAGTCCTAAATAAATGGCTCTCAATTCCAAAACATTAATATGGTCCGAAATTTCATTTTGTAACCATCTCCCTCCTGTTGCAACATCATTACGATGTGTGCCCCAACCTTCTAGTGAAGTGTCGGTGGTTACTACCGTGTTGGGTTCACCCATTCTAATGGGATTGGGAGAGTTATGAATGTTTTCAAACCACCAGTTAATATCATTCATGCCTTCCTCAGAAATAAACATCTTTCGTTCGAAATTTCCTTTTGTGTGAGCCAAAGCTAAATTCTTATCTATTTCTAGAGATTTTATGTGTGCCTTGCCATATAGAATAGCCGGGGCATACGAAATCATTATAGCGACCAACACAGCGACCTGCCTTATCTTTGGCCTCGTTAACTCGACCAAGTGGGTCGACGTATCTAGAAACTTCTCAAGTTTCTGTTTCGGAAGGGAAACCGTCATTGTATGCGTGTTCACAATGAACCCCAAACATTTAAGTTTGGTCGTCGGTAAGAAAAGCGACTTCTTTTCATGAATATAGAAACCCAATCTAGTCAGAAAAAGCCATAAATCACTGACAGCATTTTTACAGTCATTAAATGACTGTGCGACAATAAAGGAATCATCTATGTAAGGAAACAGTGTGTCCTTTTCTAGCCATGGCCGAAAAAAACGGCTTTAATAACTTAGTAAAGAGGCGTGGGGCGCAAGCTAAACCATTTGGCATACATGTAAACTGGAAAAGTTCATCCTGCCAAATAAATCTAAGAAACTTTCAGTGTTCTGCACAAATAGGGACCGTATAATACGCGTCCTGTAAATCCACACTGGCCATCCATGACTTAGGTGTAACCAAATCCCTGGCAGTTTCTAATGAAAACATCTTAAAATGGCGATATTCTACTAATTCATTTAGCTTAGTTAAATCAAGAATCATTCTAATGTCTCCATTAGGTTTAGGTCTGGAAAAAATATTAGAAATAAATTCCCCTGGCATGTGAACGACTTTTTCTATAATACCTTTAGATTCAAAAAGCAAAACTTGATCACTTAAGGCTTGTTTCTCTAATGCATCAAATTTATACGGAAAGGGAATTCGGTTTTGAACTGGTAATTCCGTAAACGGGATCTTAACTCCTGTTACAATCTCTAAAATGTCGTTATCTTTAGTAATTTGTACCCATTCTGAAAAACAATTAGAAATATTGCCTGCATTAAATTTTCTTACGTCAGTTTGTGTCTCTTCTGCTACCATCTCTGCTACCACTGGTGTTGTTTGTGTAGCAGTGTTTATTTGTTCCCTGGCCGTCGGAAGAGCTGCTTGGGTGCAAATTCTTTGCGGAACAAGCGGTTTCCGTTGGTCCAGCCTTGACGGTCTCCCCGTCCTCTGCCTCGTGGTAGATAGCCGTATGAGTGGCCTGACCTCCCAGCTGTGTTGCCTCGGCGCACCCGAAAATCCCCTTGAGGACGTCGGAATCTGGAGGTGTTGTCATACTTCCGGGTCGTTTCCATGTTCTTGCACATTGCAATAACTGGTCGCCCTCTACCAACAAGTCACTGACAGTTCATTCATTTGTTAATCAAATGCCGCTGTGCAGGCGTGCAGTGTGCACATAGAGCACGGGCTGCGTGCAGTATGAAGCTATGTGATCTAAATACCAGCGGGGAGGGTGGCTTATTTCCGGTTTTAAGATGTGCGTTGGTGCCTATGTGCCATCTAGATGCCTAGGCGCTGTCTAGATGTCTATGTGCCATCTAGATGCCTATGTGCCGTCTAAATGCTTATGTGCCATCTAAATGCTTATGTGCCATCTAGGTGCCTATGTGGCATCTAGGTGCCTATGTGCCATCTAGATGCCTATCTGTCGTTGATGCTTATGTGCCGTCTAGAGTATGTACTTACACGGTCTGCCACTATGGAGGTGGGTGTGGCGGAATAGGGAGGCTGGCTAGTTGTTGGGGTTTTACGTCCCAGCAACATCGATGGTCTATCAGGTGGGACGGATACCGACTTGTGAAAGTGTCCACTCGTGGCAACTTTAGATGCCGAGCTGTGGTACGCGACCGTCTGAGTGAACGGTCGCCCTGTCAAGTTCAAGCTCGACACCGGGTCAGAGGCAAACGTGCTTCCAAGGAACGTCTTCGACAGAGTCGTTCCGGGGCAGCTGACGAACACCAGGTGTTCGTTGGTGACGTTCTCGGGACATCAGATCATGCCTGACGGTGAGGCGTCGGTTGACGTGAATGGCAGAAACTTCAGGTTCCAAGTGGTGCAGAACTGTCAGCCTATTTTGGGGAAACAGGCTTGTGTGACATTGAACCTGCTGGCGCGGGTTGACGAGGTGCACTCTGCCATACCGACGAACATTTCCAAGCCGAATGACAGTCCCAGCGCCCGGGCTGAACAGCTGGTAAGCGAATACAAAGACGTGTTTCAAGGTTTAGGTCTTATCAAAGCAAATGCTGTCATTCATGTTGATAAATCTGTACAACCTGTTATAGATCCACCTAGGAAAATACCATTTGCTATTCAAAGTAAAGTATGTAATGAACTTGATCGCATGGTAGAGCTAGGTGTAATAGTTGAGCAGGATGAACCTGCCAAGTGGGTTAATTCCATAACTATCGTAAAAAAAAAAAATAAGATAAGGATTTGTCTGGATCCAACTAAGTTGAACAAAGCGATAAAGAGAGGGCCTTTCCCTACCAAAAGAATTGACAAACTTATTGACAAGACTAACAGGGAAGAGGTGATTCTCAATGATAATAAGAAAGACCATATTAATGATGAGGGTGGCCCAAACCCTAAGGGGAGGCCACCATCTGATGATGTCTCTCTGAAATCAAGAAGGAAACGCCTTAGAATAGGCACATGGAATGTAAGAACACTATACCAACCGGGAAAGATTGACAATCTTATTCAGGAGGCAAACACCATGGATATCGATATAATGGGAGTATGTGAAACCAGATGGACGGACTCCGGTTACATCGAGAAAGACAACCACATCACATTTTCATTTACTCTGGAGGAGAACAACATGCTCACAGAGTTGGCGTTCTAATGAAACAACAATATGGAAAGTATATAATGGGCTATTGGACCATCAATAACAGAATGATGTTGGTTAAACTAAGAGCCAAACCGTTTAATATTGCCATCATGGTAGTGTATGCACCAACACAAAGCTGCGAGGATTGGGAAGTTGAGTCCTTCTATGAAGATGCGGAAACTGGTTTAAAACAAACAAAGCCAAGTGATATCCTTGTAGTGCTTGGCGACCTAAATGCAAAGGTTGGACAGGAACAATATCCGAAGGTGACTGGACACCATGGACTGGGAACCCGAAATTACAGAGGAGAATGCCTGTTACAATTCTGCGTAAAAAACAAACTGGTCATAACTAATACCTTCTTCCAACAGCCAAATAGAAGACTATACACATGGAAGCGCCCAGGAGATGTCTGCAGGAACCAGATCGATTACATCATGATTAAAGATAGATTTAAAAACAGTGTAAATAGAATATAAACATACCCAGGTGCAGATATAGGTTCGGATCATAACCCACTGATTGCCACCATAGAAGTCAAACTGAGGAAGTCGAAATCCTCACAGATAAAGAGGCCGTACTATGACATCACAGCACTTAAACAACCAGAACTGAGGAAAACCTATGCAGTGGAGGTGAACAATAAATACGAATCTTTACTCATGGAACTAAGCGAACAAAATGAAAATAAAGAATCAAAAATGGAGAATAACTGGAAGTGTTTCAAGGAAAGCCTAAAACAAACAAATGAAATATTGCTCCCACTGAAAATAAGGGTAACACAGAAGGCATGGATGACAGATGAAATCCTACAACTAATGAAAGAGAGGAAGATACATAAGAATACAATGAAATACCATGGAATGGACAGGGAAGTAAAGAACAAGTGCTCCCAAGAAAAAGAAAGATGGCTGAGATCGAAATGTGAGGAAATAGAAACCCTTGAAAACAATCATCAGACAAGGGATATGTACGAAAGGGTCAGAGAAATGACAAATATTAAGCAGTCTTCGAAACAAAGAGGATGTATCAAGAATAAGAAAGGACAACTACTTTTTGATGAAGAGGAAGTCTCTCATAGAGGGTCTGAATATATCGGGAGGAAATACCTGAGATGAGGAATACTGATGGGCTTCCTATTCTGGAGAGCGAAGTAATAAGAGCCATTGGGCAACTTCGGAATGGGAAAGCAGTAGGAACAGATGAAATCTCTTCTGAAATGTTAAAAGCTTTGGAGGGAGCTAGCATCACAAGGATAACTGCTCTTTTTAATGACATATATAACACCGGATATATTCCATCAGACTTAAGAAAATCTATATTTATTGCCCTTCCTAAGAAACCAAAAGCAGTGGAATGCTCGGATTTCAGAACAATAAGCCTCATGAGCATGTTATTAAACCTTTACTCAAAATACTACTAGAAAGGATTAAAAAAAAAAGAATTATCGAGAGGTATCAGAAGAGCAATTTGGATTCAGACCAAACAGTGGAACAAGGGAAGCCATTTTTGACATGAGAACAATAATTGAGAGACACCTAGAAGTAGATAAGGATATATACATATGTTATATAGACTACGCTAAAGCATTTGACAAAGTACATCATAAGAAACTCATAGAAGCTCTACAAAAAATTGGTCTAGACGGTAAGGACGTTTGGCTTGTGGCCAACCTCTACTGGGAACAGTATGCTGCTGTAAGAATTGGAGACTCATTGACACCAGAAGTGAAGATCAAATGTGGAGTGCGACAAGGATGTGTTCTATCACCTAGTCTTTTCAACATTTATACGGAAATGATTTTCAGAGAAATAGATGACATCGTAGGAATAAATGTTGGAGCTGGAAATATCAATAACACAAGATACGCAGACGATACAGCACTGCTAGCCTTAACGTCAAATCGACTACAAGATATAGTGAATGAAGTAAAAGAAAAAAGTGAGAGATGTCGCCTCAAAATGAATGTAAAGAAGACAAAATCCATGGTTGTCAGCAGAAAGGAATACAAACCAAGAGCAGAGATAAAAGTTAATGGTGTAATCTTGGAGCAGGTAGAGTCATTTGTGTATCTGGGCCATTTAATAACTAGTGATGGCGGATGTGAAAGAGAGATTAAATGGAGAATAAACAATGCCAAAGCAACATTTCTAAAGATGCAGAAAGTACTAACATCTAGAGACATAAATATAAAAACAAGACTCCGAGACATGGACTTTGAAGAAAGCAATAACAACAAAGCTCGAGGCATTTGAAATGTGGCAATACAGAAGAATGTTAAAAATTCCATGGACAGCAATGATATGCAACGTGGAGGTCCTAACAAGAATGAAAATAAAGAGACAGATAATACAAACGATCAAAAACAGAAAAATTAAATACTTTGGCCACATGATACAACACCAGGAATCACAGAGAAGAATACTGGAAGGGAAGATAGAAGGGAAAAGACCAAGAGGGAGAAGGAGAACAACATGGATGGACAACATCACTGAGTGGACAGCAATGAGCTATGCGGAATGCGTGAGAGGAACGAATGACAGGAAGAGATGGAGGTCCATTGCAGCCAACCTTCTTCGAGAAGACGGCGCCCATTGATTGATTGATTGATTGATTGATTGACAAGACGGCGGATGCGAAATATTTCTCAGTTTTGGATGCAATGGCAGGGTATTGGCAAATAGAGTTAGATGAAGAAAGTTCGCGTCTGTGCACGTTTAACACTCCGTGGGGCCGGTACAGGTACACCCGCTTGCCTTTTGAGATCAAAACAGCCGGTGACATTTTTATTCAGGAGATGCACCGTGTCATGGGCGATCTACCCGGTATCGGGATAGTCACAGACGACATTTTGGTATATGGGTATATTGAGGAACACAACGGGAGGCTCAAGGCCATGTTGGACCGAGCTAGGTCGGTAAATCTCAAACTAAACGAATCAAAATCTTTGCTATGCAAAACTACAGTAAAGTATGTACGTCATCAACTTACCCAACAGGGGATGAAGCCTGATCCAGACAGAATACAAGCAATCATAGACATGCCAGAGCCGCGCGACAAACAAGGCATCCAAAGGTTCCTTGGCATGGTTGGGTATGTGCACAAGTTCATACCTAACATGTCCGAGATTGCCAAAGCACTGCGCACGCTCCTTGCTAAGGATGTAGCGTGGCACTGGCAAAGCGAACAGCAGGGTGCTTTTGATAAGTTGAAGGAGAAGTTGAGAACTGCTCCTTTGTTGTCTTATTATAATGTAAACAAACCCATTGTCATTCAGGTAGATGCCTGTCAGTCAGGTCTAGGTGCTGTGTTGATGCAGAAAAGCAAGCCAATCACACTCGGATCTCGTGCGCTCAATTCAGCGCAGTGTGGTTATGCCACGATAGAGAAAGAAATGCTCGCCATATGTTTCGGATGCCAGAGGTTTCATGACTATATCTTTGGCAAGGAGGTTCAAATTCAAACGGTCCACAAGCCGTTGGTGCCGATAATGCAAAAACCGGTTCACAAACTTTCGGCCAAAATGCAGAGAATGTGAATGCGTTTGCAAAACTACAATATTCAACTATGTCATGTGAAGGGTTCTTTGATGTTTTTTGCAGACACGTTGTCCAGAGTACATAGTGCTAATGTAGGTCATGGGTAGCCTGTTCGATGACACATTCTGCGTTGCCGCAGTGGACATGCAATCGTCAAGTTTGTTAAGTAAAATTGTCAGAGAATATGAAAAAGATGTATTCATGTCCATGTTAATCATGCAGATTGAGGATGGGTGGGACACTACACGCATACAGACACCACAGTGTCTTAGACAATACATCCCACACAAAGACGAGTTAACGGTAGAAAACAATCTGGTCATGAAAGGCAATCGGGTTGTGGTCCCACCGGGTCTCCAGGGTGAAATGAATGAGGCGTTACATGAAACGCACTTGGGAGTAACTAAATCCAAGCAGCTGGCGCGAGACTGCATGTTCTGGACTAACATAAACAAAGAAATTGAGGAAAAATTAAGTCGGTGTGACACTTGCCAAAACAACCGGAAAAGTTTACATAATGAGCCATTGATAAACCACCCAATAGCCTGTCAACTGTATGAAAAGGTAGGAGCGGACTTGTTGAGTTAAACCATAAAAATGACCTGATAACTGTGGATTATTACACAAAGTATCCAGAGGTAACGTTGTTGGGTGATATGTCGTCTGTCACAGTCATTGAGGTGATGAAGGATAATTTTGCGAGGCAGGGTATTCCTAGTCAGGTCATTTCAGACAATGGTCCGCAATTTAAGAGCCATGAGTACAGGGAGTTTGCACAACACTATGGTTTTAAAGCCGTCTATTCCAGTCCGCAGTATCCACGAAGCAATGGCCAGGTGGAAACGTTTGCGCAAATGGTAAAGGACATGTTGAAGAGGTGCGAGAAGACAAATACAGACTTTCAGTTAGCTTTGTTGAACTATCGGAACACTCCATTGCCCGTCTTGAATGCATCTCCGGCTCAGCTGCTCATGAGCAGAAGGCTGAAAGGGAGGTTGCCGATGGCGGAAGAAATTTTAGTACCCGAGACGCAAAATTTAAAGAAAGTGCAGACAGCGAAAAGACACCAAAGCCAGAAAGTGTTTCATGACAAAAAATGTGGTAAGGCGCACAAGCCTATGAAAGTTGGGGATAAGATAAAGTACAAAAATCATGCAGGGGAATGGATAAAAGGGGTGATTTTAGGTCGTATGGGTATCTCAGGGAGAGAATATCAGATTTTAAATGAGGCGGGTAATATATTGTATAGGAATAGGGTTCAGATTATAAGGGCGCCCGAGGCGGGGCAGCCCGAACCAGTTGGGCAGACGCAGAGTGGGTCAGTGTCATTGCCAAATGTAAGCAGTGCGGCTAATCTAAGTAGGTAAGATCGGGTGATTAGGCGGACGAGCAGGTTAGACCTCTAGTGAGTCACTTACGCTGAGTGTATACACACGAACACATGTGCATGATAGGATTATATGTTGGTTGTTGTATAGTTATTTTAAAACATTGCACGTTTCAGAAATACTTAAAGGGTGGGGGGGGGGATGTGATATATGGGTGGTTCTTTGCTGCTGGTCCTAATTGGTTGGTCCTCACAT
The DNA here is from genome assembly GCA_030323885.1 of Branchipolynoe longqiensis. Lineage (NCBI taxonomy): Eukaryota > Metazoa > Annelida > Polychaeta > Phyllodocida > Polynoidae > Branchipolynoe > Branchipolynoe longqiensis. The sequence continues at coordinate 7,456,409 of CM059189.1, forward strand.
TGTAACTGTTTTTGTCTAAATTAATTCTCCTTTTCATACCAAATGAAGAAAATTCCTTTTATTATACCCCAAAGAAGCAATGACAGCAATCCAGTGAGAAAAAAATGTTTGGTTTATTTTTTATTGCAAAAATAGATTCATTTGTCACGCAAATATGACAGCTAAAAATGGGAATGGTGAAACAGTACTACTTGTGTTGGAAACTACTTCATTGTAGACCAAAATATTCAAACATAGCTAGTTTATTTGCAAAGTTGTAACATGCAAAAATGTCAGAAAACTAATTTTAGGACTATTGAGTGTCTGTGTGTAAAACAACGATGCTTGAAAGTGAGCATAACGCGTGTTACATGAGGTGTCACGTCATGAAACACGCGTTCACCTTCAATTTTCACAATATCCAACCATGCAAGCCAGGAAAAACCCTGCTGCTTTAAATAGGATAGCATCATAGATGCCTAGTTCTGAACACAAAAGTTATAATATTATTTCCTAAAATGCATTAAAAGTGAAATAAAAACTTTGTGTCACGGGTGAAACACGCGTAACGGCGAAAATTTATTTTGCGATACAAAATCCAACAATGGATCAAATCTCTTCTCGCCATGATTTTCAAATATATCGTGGGCATCTACACACCTACTGATGATGTGGTGTCAAGTCATAAACAGGATGTTGCGCTATGATGCTATTAGTGTGGCGTGTCACACTTCGATGAAGATGAAACACGCGTAACGGCGAAAATTATTTCGCGATACAAAATCCAATAATGGATCAAATCTCTTCTCACCATGATTTTCAAATATACCGTGGGCATCTACACACCTACTGATGATGTGGTGTCAAGTTATAAACAGGATGTTGCGCTATGACGCTATCACGCGTTCACCTGTTGTCATCTTCATCCTCTAAGTCATCGCAATATCTTTTTCTACATAAGAAAACTTATAACACTCAAAAGAAATATTTGCATACATGTAATGTGTACAAATAATGCCCTGAACAAATACATTTTTTGCATGCTATTAGCAGTGTCTAACCTAAGTCATTATTGAGTGTCACATGAAACATGCGTTACATGTTACATGTGTTACAATTCCAAGAACATCAGAAGTTAGGGAAGTGTTCCAAGATTACTTTGAAATATGTCCACAGCATCAACAACTAATAAGCATAAATATTTTCACCATCTGTGGTGCTTGTTTCATCATGAAGGAACAACTTTTCCTTTCCATGTAACGCATGTTTCAGTGTCACAATTTTATATCTTCTCTGTTCTACTCTGAAGTGGACGAACACTCATAAAATTGCACTTAGTTACTCCTAGTGACTGCTGTTCAAAACCTAACTAGGAAATAATAAGGGTCTTGTTCTAAATATTACATAATGAAGGTTTTTGTGACGGCCGAAACACGCGTAACATTCTCCACTTGGTCATGTTCGAAGCCACCCTGACTTGTAGTCTGGGTCCAAATTGTTTTTGTTTTAAATTGTGTCTTAAAATTGGATGTATATGGAACACAACAAGCCTAATTGGGATAGGCTGTAACATATTTCAGTTTTGACCTCCGATTCCCCCTTTTTAGGACCAAAACTGAAGAAGAACCCATTATAAGCAAAACTTGTAACACTCAAAAGACATACTTGCATACATGTAATGTGTAGAAATAATACCCTTAACAAAAACTTTTTTTGTGTGCATACTGTTAGCAATTTCTGAGCCAAGTTATTATTGAGTGTCACATGAAACATGCGTTACATGTCACATGAAACATGCGTTACAACTCCAATAACATCAGAAGTTATGGAAGTATTACAAAATTACTTTGAAATATGTCCACAGCGTCAAAAACTAATAAGCATAATACCTTTTCATGCTCTGTGGTGTTTGTTTGATCTTGAAGAAAAAACTTTTCCTTTCCATGTCACACATGTTTCAGTGTCACAATTTTATAAGTCCTCTGTTCTACTCTCAAGTGGACGGACCCTCATAAAATTGCACTTACTTACTCCTAGTGAGTGCAGTTCAAAACCGTACTAGGAAAAAATAAGGGTTTAGTTCTAAATCTGACACTAGGCAGCTTTTTGTGTCACACCGAAACACGCGTAACGTTCTCCACTTAGTCAAGTTCAAAGCCACCCTGACGTGCAATCGGGGTCCAAACTGCTTTTCTTTTAATTGTGCCTTAAAATAGGATATATGTGGAACACAACAAGCCTAACTAGGATAAGCTGTGACGTGTTTAAGTTTTTACCCCCGATTCCCCCTTTTTAGGACCAGCAGCAAAGAAGAACCTTATGCGTAATAGACATCCAGACACATGGGTAATATATGCTAATGAGATGCATGATGTTCTAGACAGTGAGTGAGACAAAGGAGTATGTAAATGAGATGACGTCATGGAAAGTTTAGCTGGCGGTTCAGTGAGCCCTGGACAGAGTATTTGCAAAATAGAGGTTTGACCCCTTGACATACATGACTTTTAAATTATAATTTTGCAATCTCATTTGCATGTGTTGCATCCTGGCTGATAATTGATGAATAGGTTTTAACATAATTGATACTAATGGTTTATGGTCTGTTTCTATTGTTATTTCGTTTCCATAAATATAATCATTAAATTTCTTGCAGCCAAAGCATATTGCCAGCAATTCTTTTTCTACAACTGCATAGCTTATTTGTGTTTTGTCTAATGCTTTTGATGCCATGGCAACAGGCTGATTACATTGAAATAAGGTGGCTCCTAAGCCAAATTTTGAAGCATCTACTTGAATGACAATTTTTTCACTTTTGTCGAAATACTTTAGGATTGGTGCATTACTTAATAATTCTTTTAATTGTTTGAATGCGTTTATCTGAGGTTCTTCCCAGTAGCATGCTATGTCCTTTCGAATCACCGTTCGCAATGGTTTAGTGATCTCAGCCATATTAGGTATACATTTACTTACATCCTGAATCAGCCCTAAACATTGTTGTACTGCAGCTTTGTCTGGAGGGCTGGGCATTTCTATAATTGCTTGTACTCTGTCTGAGTTAGGGTTTAGGCCCTCTGCGGTTTTTAAGTGGCCTACGTAGTTTACACTGGATTGACATATTTTGGTTTTATGAGGGTTTAGATTAAGGTTTATCCCTCTGGCACATGCTAACAGTGCCTCTAATCGTTCATTGTGCTCTTGTATTGTTTTACCATGGATTAAAATATCATCTGATATTACATGTACACCTGCTAAGTCTTGCAATATCTCGTTTATTTCTTGGACGAAGATGTCAGCTGCTGTTTTTATCCTGAATGCTGTATATCTGAACCTACCTCATGGGGTGTTAAAAGTACATAGCTTGGAACTGTTTTTGTCTAACTCTATTTGCCAGTACCCGCTGTTTGCATCTAAAGCCGTGTTTACACGGGCGAGTTAAAACGCTTCATATAAAACCACTTGCCTAGATCGATTTACATTTGCCGTATAAACGCGACACTGTGGCGTTTTAGGGCTGAATCGATTCATATAAATCGGTAGATGTAAATCACCTTGCCAGGTAGTATAGATGAAGCGATCTAGCTTAAGCGCGTCACACGCATGCACAGTCAAGACCTTAGTTTGTTGACTTTCCGGTCGATCAAAAGCGCATATTATAGAATTTAGTCTATGAAACCGCTAGCTGTGCACAGATATTTTTTTCATCATTTATTTTTAGGGTTTCACTGCCCAGCAGAAGTTTTGACCGTTCCAAACCAATACGATTCAGTCCATACAGATCTAGGTCGAACCCACTCTCTACTGGCGACGTCGACTAACCGAAACTGGCGCTGGTTCGTATGGACTTGCTCATGAGCAAATATCGATTTCCGCCTTCAAACTCGGTCCGTGTAAAAGCGCCACTACATCGCTTCATATATATCGATTTGTCTAAATCGGTTTAGAATTACCCGTGTAAACACGGCTTAAAACTGAAAAATATTTGGCTCCGTCAATTTGGGCCACTACTTCCTCTACTGTTCGTATTGGGTACGGTCCTCGTAGTATTGCCTTGTTTAATTTGGTGGGGTCTAGGCAAATTCTACTATTGTAATGGAATTTACCCATGGAGTTGGTTCATCCTCCTTAACTCAATCAATCAATAGTTCCATCCTCTAGTCGAGGGTTGGATGCAATGGTTCTCCACTTGTCCCGATGTTGTGCTGTTCTGATAGACTGTGAATAATTCAAGCCTGTCCACTGTGAAATATTTGTAAACCATGATGTTCTTGGTCTCCCTCTCCCTCTGCTGCCATTCACCTTCCCTTCCAACAATGTACGGTATATTGAACTCTGACGAATGATGTGGCCAAAATAAATAAGTTTCTTTGTCTGTATAGTGGCAAACAAGCTTTTCTTATTTTTAATTTTTCTGAGAACTTCTTTGTTGGTGATCTTCTTTGTCCATGATATTTTCATCATCCTTCGATAAGTCCACATCTCAAATGCTGCTAAACGTTTGTACATTTTCTTAGAGATTGTCCATGTCTCTGCCCCATACATTAGAGTAGACCACACATAACACTGAAGAATACGCTTCCTTGTTTGTATTAATATCTTACTTGATGTTAACACTCTATACATTTTGGAGAATGTTGTTCGGGCTATTGTTATCCTTCTTTTAATTTCTTCCTCACATCTCCCATCATTTGTAATCTTTTGTCCGAGATATATGAATTCGGATACTTGTTCTATGTTTGTGCCATCTATGGTTATATTGACATTTGGTTTATCTGTCTTTTTACTTATAACCATTGTTTTGGTCTTCCTGGCATTCATCTTCATGTTGAATAGTATTCCAGCTTTATTGATTCTATTCACTATATCTTGTAGGTTTTTCTCACTGTCTGCTAGTATTACACTGTCATCGGCATATCTAAGATTGTTGATGTTCATGCCACCTATTGTCACTCCCTTGCAATCTTCAATGTGTCTGAAAATCATCTCTGTGTACAGGTTAAATAGACATGGTGACAATACACACCCCTGTCGAACTCCTCGTTTAATCATAACTTCATCCGATAGGCCCTGCTCCATTTTTATAAATGCACGTTGTGTCCAGTATAAGTTCACAATTAGTTTAATGTCTTTGCCATTGACACCAATATCTTGTAAACATTTGATTAACAGTTCATGATTGACTCGGTCGAAGGCCTTCTCATAGTCAATAAAGCAGGCATAAACATCCTGGTTCACTTCACAATAACGTTCACAAATCATTCTCATATTGAAAATCCCTTCACGTGTACCTCTTCCAGATATAAACCCACTTTGTACGTTACTGATTTGTTCTTCAATTTTCTGTCTGTTTCTCAGTAAAATTATTTTCAGGATCATCTTCAACATATGACTCATCAGGCTTAGTGTTCTGTACTCAGTACACAATGTTGGTTTTAGCTTCTTTGGGAGTCGTACAAATATGGATTCATTCATATTCAATGGTATAAATCCAGTCTCATAGATGTCAGTTACTAGCTTATGAATGATTTGAATCCCCACTTCATCTAGTCCTTTTATCATTTCTGATGTTATCTGGTCACTTCCAGGAGCCTTACCTGCCTTTAGATCATTGATAGCCTTCTCAACCTCTGATACTAATATAATATTCCCATCTTCTTTCTCAATTGTGGGTGGGTTCCCTCTGTCATCATTGTATAGTTCGTTTACATATTCTTCCCATCTGGACTTTATTTCATCTTCTTCAAAGAGCATTTTGCCGTCTTTGTTCTTGATACATTTACTGCTTCTCTGTCTGTATCCTTGACCTGTTATCTCTTTCACTTTCTTGTGCATCTCTCTTGAACGATGTTGAGACTCAAGTTGTTCCACTACTTCACACTTCTTATTCCACCATTCATCTTTAGCTTTTTTGCATTCATCTTCTATTTCATTCTTCAGGTGTTTGTATTTAGGTGGATCAGTGGTTTTCACTTTCTTCCTTTCTGCCATCTTTTCTAGTATGGTTTGCGTCATCCATGATTGCTTTGTCTCTCGTTTTTTATTTGGTAACACCTCCTCTGCTGACTTGACCATGCTTTCTCTGAGAGCTTCCCATTCCATTTCAATGTTGTTATACTCTCTCTGAGGAGTTTCTTCATTCATCAGTACACTGAATTTGTTATGAACAGAGACATTATACTTAGTTCTGTATTTTGCATCTTTTAACATGTTCATATCCATTTGAATGTTGTTTTTAATTTTGTTCTGCTGTTTCAATTTCACTACCATACTGATTACTACTGGATTATGATCCGAACATATGTCAGCACCTGGATATGTCCTTGCCTGTTTGATACAATTTCGATATCGTTGGTTGACAAGAATGTAATCGATCTGGTTCCGACATACATCACCAGGGCTCTTCCATGTATATAGTCTTCTCTTTGGATGTTCAAATAAGGTGTTAGCAATTACTAGTTTTGATGTCAAACAGAAATTTATCAAGTATTCACCACGATCATTTCTCTCACCTAAGCCAAATCTTCCTGTTACTGGATATTCATGTTGTTCTCCAACTTTCGCATTCCAATCGCCCATAACAATTGTTATTTCTCCAGACTTGGTGTATTCCATTACCTTTTTGATGCTGTCATAGAACTCGTTGACTTCTTCATCATCGTGATCTGAGGTTGGTGCATAAACTTGCAGAATGTTTATATTGAACGGTTTTCCCCTCAGCTTCATCATAATAATTCTGTCAGATACTGGCCAGAATCCAATCATTGTGGCGGCAATGGACTTCTTCATCATAATTCCAACGCCATACTGATGTTTTTCATCTCCAGAATATATCATATCTACCTCACTATCACCTATCCTCCCGTCACCCGTCCATCTCGTCTCAGCTATACCTAGGATGTCAAGGTTTAGCGCTGTCATTTCCACTTTCAGGTTGTCATATCGGCCTGGTTTGTACAATGTTCGTACATTCCATGTACCAATCTTTAGCACCTTTCCTCCAGTTTTCAGTTGCCTGACATCAGATGCATACCTTCCTATTTTAGGCTTTGAGTTTACATTGTCATTACGAGGTTTCTTAATAGTTGAAGGAAAGGTGCCTCCACTGTAGCTATTAGAAGGCTTCCCCGCAGAGGGACCAGAGTTGTCTCCATCTCTAAATTTGTTTCCATTAATTACCATTGCTTACTATGGGTAAATACTTGGTAGGTTCCCCTTCCTTTCCAAGGTGACTGGCCACTTACTCATCTTTGTCAGAGTGTGCCCTGATGAGCCACATCATCTTGCTGTTACACCTTCAAAGCTATTGATCTTCTAACTCATCTGCTGCTCCAGTCTTCATGCACTTGAAGGGGTGACATCCCCTGACCACACCAACAAAGTTGATGTGCACCGCACTTAGTTTAGGCCGACAATTGAGTCGGTATGGCCGCTGGTGTGCACTACCAACTTCTGGTCTTCCCATAAATGGGACTAGCCGCACGGCAGCGGGGGTTTTAAATCAGAGTTTACCTTCTCCTAGATGAGCAGTCAGCCAAGATTGACGAGCCCCACCTGCCCGAAGCATCTGGTTTTGAGGCGCCAGAGATCCGCCTTTGCCCCTTCTCCCGTCAGTAGAAACAGTTTCGCCTCGTGAAGGCCGGGAGTTGGACTTGGTTATCAGAGGCTGTTTGATACGCATGCCATGAGAAAGTACTTTATAGGTAGTGAGAGCTTATCCTCACTATCACTTCCGGCAATAATAACCTTGAAACGTAGTTGAACGTCCTTAACTATCACGCCCAAATCCATCATTCTTTTTAACTCTTGTTGTACATCATCTACGATTGCTACTGGTATTCTATGCGGGGGTATTTTTGCATTTCCCTTTATTAGACCTAAACCGTCGAAAACATGAATACTTATTTACCATGTTTTGTCGAGTCTTGTTACTTGCTTCTTTGCTGATTGTGTCGATTCGTGCCAGTAATCCTAGTGTCACACATGCCTCTTTTCACAGGATGGCGCTTCCTGCATCAGTGACTTGGAACTGTAGGCGGCCCCTGAGTGTAGGTCTTTACGTTCAGCCTTTTGGCTGTATGCACTGGCCGCTGTATGTCACTAATTGGCACCGCGATGGCTGTAAACTTGCATCTGCCAGCTGACTGTATATTTGCATTGGCAGTATGTTCGCTTCAGAACCAGTGTCCAATTTGAAAGAAACGTCACAATTTCCTACTGCAATGTCCGTAAACCATACTCCACTTCCATTCGTGTCATTGCTGTTCCTACAAACAGATAATGGTCTTGTTCGTCCGGTTCTTCTGGTGCTGTCACATTACGACGCTTCTCGCCAACGCGCGTCGACGTATGTGAGTTTTTGACGGAACGTCGGGATACGTCAGGAAGCGTTACGCGCGCGTTAGGCGCGCGTTGGTATTCGTTGATGGACGGCGACGGTCAGCGAGGATCGGCGGCGTGCGTCATCGCTCGTCTAATACCCCTGTCACACTACGACGTAACGAGCCAACGTCAGCCTAACGTGGTCATTTTTCGTCATTACGTTGGGTTACGTCATGATGACGTCAGAATGACGTTAGAATGACGTCGAGGTACGTCACATTACGTCGTGTTACGTCGAGTTACGTCAAGGTTTTGGACATGTTCAAAACTTTCGACGTAGGTCGAATGTAAGGGTTTACGTTCGCCGTACATTCTGTTCACGTTCAATGAACGTCAATGACGTTAAACGGACATTATTTCAACACTACTCACTACGTTCAACTACGTTCCACTACGTTGACCCACATTAAACCAAGTGCAAATGCCTACGAGGCTTAATGGGAAAGTCACGAGAACGTCTCGAGAACGTCATGAGAACATCACGAGAACGTCACGAGAACGTGCATTCAACGTACGTTCAACGTCTCATGACATAGCTAACGTCACGTAACGTTCTTCTGGCGATGGAATAACGTTCATTATGGCCCTGTCACACTATGACGTGACTACGTCAGCGTAGGCACAACGTGAAAATAATTATATTACGTCGAAGTTATCGGCGTAATATGCAAATTGTGGACGTGAATGCCGCGTAGTTGACGTGAGCGTAACGTGAAAGTAACGTCGGCGTAACGTTACAGGACGTTCACACACGTTCCAATCACGTTCGGATCACGTTACGCACGTTACCAACACGCTACGGGATCGTCAATGAAGTGAACTACGTGACGACACCTTCACAACACGTTATAATGACGTTATCGACCCGTCAGCGTGTCGCTCGGGCGACGCTCCGTTACATCCGACCCCCGTTAACTTAATGCTGCCCACACGTTCCTCCCAGCCGGGCCGTCGGTCTGATGTGACATAACGTGACTCTAACGTCATTTACGCTGGTATAACTATCGCGGAACGTCTTCCTAACGTCATTGTCACGTCATCCCGACGTAACGGATTCACGTCGAGATACGTCGAAAGTTTTGAACATGTCCAAAACCTTGACGTAACTCCACGTAACACGACGTAATGTGACGTAGCTCGACGTCAGTCTAATGGGGCTGTCACACTACGACGTAACGACGTCAACGTAGGGAGAACGTGAAGAACGTTGAACTTCTCGGCGTAGTATGCAAATTTGAGCACAAGTTGAACGTGGATGCAGCGTAGTGGACGAGAACGTAACGTTGGTAAAGCGTAGTGATACCGTCAATCACCGAGAGAGGACAACGTCACTACGCTCACCGAACGTTATACCCCTGTCACACTACGACGTAATGAGCGAACGTGAGCCTAACGTGGTGATTTTTTGTCATTACGTTGATGTACGTTGGATTACGTTATGATGACATCATAATGACGTTATGGCCCTGTCACACTACGACGTAACGACGTCGACGTAGGGAGAACGTGAAGAACGTTGAACTTATCGGCGTAGTATGCAAATTCGGGCACAAGTTGAACATGGATGCAGCGTAGTGGACGAAAGCGTAACGTCGGTAAAGCGTAGTGATACCGTCATTCAACGAGAGAGTTCAACGTAATGACGATCATGGAACGTTATGAACGTTATTCCATCACCAGAAGAACGTTACATGACGTTAGCTATGTCATGAGACGTTGAACGTACGTTGAATGCACGTTCTCCTGACGTTCTCCTGACGTTCTCCTGACGTTCTCCTGACTTTCCCATTATGCCGCATGGACGTTTCCACCAGCTTTAATGTGGGTCAACGAGTGGAACGTAGTGAGGAACGTTTGCTTATCGTCCGTTTAACGTCATTGACGTTCGCTGAACATGAACAGAACGTACGGCGAACGTAAACCCTTACGTTCGAGCTACGTCAAAACTTTTGAACATGTCCAAAACTTCGATGTAACTTGACGTAACACGACGTAATGTGACGTAGATCGACGTCAGTCTAACGTCATTATGACGTCATCATAACGTAATCCAACGTACATCAACGTAATGACAAAATATCACCACGTTAGGCTCACGTTCGCTCATTACGTTGTAGTGTGACAGGGGTATAACGATCGATTCGCGACGTCAAAACTTCCTCCTTGCGCCCTCCCTACGCCCTGATTGAGTGCTCTCGCCGGGAGGACGCCAACCTCCCGGCGTCCATTTCGGGAATTTTGGACGCAAGGAGGTTGCTGCTGCTGCACGTGCAACCTCCTTACGCCCTGTTCCGGCGGCACCATTCAAAATGGTTGGCGCCCTGGCGCTGCCCTGGCTTCGCCCTGGCGCCGCCCTGGGTTGCGAGTTGCCGGCGATCTGGCGCCGATCTGGCGCCGACCTGGCGCCGACCTAGCACCGACCTAGCGGCGCCAAAATATGCAATGCCGTGCTCACAGGGTGGTAGGTACTATGGCGCCGCCCTGACGACGCTCTGGCATCGCCCTGAAACCGCCCCGGCCCTGATACGGCGATAGCCGGCGCCGATCTGGCGCAGATCTGGCGCCGCCCTGGTGCCGCCCTGGCGCCTACCACGTATTTGAATCAATGTATCGAATGGAACGCTGGGTGGTTGGCGTCCTTGTGGGCGTAGGGAGGTTGGCGGCGAACGCTGTCTCTCGTGTGACTGGGGTATTAACGCATCGATATACTTTACCACAACGTCGGTCGCACGCCACCCGTTGCGATGACGTCGAACTTTTTCCCACCGCGCCGAAAAGTTTGACGTTTCTCGCCTTTTTGGCGCGTTGCCGGCGCGCCGGCGAAAGCGTCGGAATATTCCTTCCAGTAATCCGCGCTGTTAGATGGGTCAACGTTATTTGGGTCAATGTTATGTAGGTCAACGTTAACCTCGTTGACGGTAGTTGCTGCACGCCGATGTTGTTGTGAACGGTAAACCTTGACGAAGTGTCCAATTTTGTGACACCCTGAACACTTTCCCTCCAGCTGGGGAGTTGACCTGAATGTGGTCATAGCCACAACGATTGCATCGGGACGATGCCGATGACACCCGTCGTTGATACTGCGTACGCCTCCATTGTGGTGGGCGTGTCTGTGTGATCCCACCGCTGACGTTCGTGGTTGCTATGGCGTCAACGCGATCATCAAAGTTGTTTCTATTATTCGACAGTAGAGTTGCTTTATTCTCGCTCAGGCGGCATGTTTCTATACACTGCTCTAATGTTAACTTTGGTGTTTGCAACAGGCGATTTCTCAATTCATCGTCTTTAACACCACATACGAGTCTGTCACACAAAAGCGAGTTTTCTAAGTTGTCATAGCAACAATGAGTTATTCGTACTTTCAGCTCACGGATGTAAGTGTCAATATTCTCGTTTGTTTGATTATATGAGTTAAATGTATATCGTACCACAGTAATGTTCGTCTTGTCTTCACAATAATGAGTGAATGCAACTATTAACGGCACTAGTTTGTCTTTATCAGTGGCCTCAATTTGAAATTCTGCGCCTCGATCCCGGCAACATGGAGGAAAGCTCAGCACTGTACCTTTTCTGATTGATGCTATCCTGGTGTTGCGGTTTCCCAGGGACAGCAGTTTGCGAGGGACACATCGCTTCTGCACATGCGTCAAAATCGAACAGCATCGTCACTAACTTTATAAATTTAATATAATGTTTTTGGTAAAGATGTTTTCTATATGTGTACCAAACGATTTGTTTCTAGATGGTGTAATTTGAGAGATATTTGACTTCTGTATTTTCTGTATGAACATTGCTCACGACCATTGACAATGCCTTGAGTTTGACGGTACGCGCAGTGCAAAACATTAGTTTTATTCAAAATTAATAGAATTCAAGAACCCTAAGCTTATAAATTTAATATATTCTTTATGGTAAAGATGTTTTCTATATGTGTTTCAAGCGATTTGTTTCTAGATGGTGTAATTTGGGAGATATTTGACTTCTTCTGTATGAAGATTTGCTCACGGCCGTTAACAATGCATTTGAATGGAAGTGTCCCTGGCAAACTGGTGTCCCTCGGAATCCGCATCACCAGTGTTGCAGTTTCCGCGGCACACCAGTTTGCGAGGGACACATCCATTCAAATGCACTGTCAATGGCCGTGAGCAAATCTTCATACAGAAGAAGTGAAATATCTCTACAACAACACCACCTAGAAACAAATCCCTTGGTACACATATAGAAAACATGTGTACCAAAAAGATTATATTAAATTGATAATGATAGGGTTCTGGATTTCTATTAATTTTGAATAAAACTAATGTTTTGCACTGCGCGTACTGTCAAGCTCAAGGCATTGTCAATGGTCGTGAGCAATCTGCATACAGAAAATATAGCAGAATTGAAATATCTCTAAAACCACACCACGTAGAATCAAATCGCTTGGTACACATATAGAAAACATCTTTACCAAAAACATTATATTAAATTTATAAGGTTAGTGACGATGCTGTTCGATTTTGATGCATGCGCAAAAGCGATGTGTCCCTCGCAAACTGGTCTGCCACGGAAACTGCAACACCAGCTGCTGTAGTGTAAATATTGTACGAATTAGATTCAGTGGTAGAGGAGCTTTTAATCCTGGGAGCGTCATATTGTGCGGTTCGACCGTTTAATCTGACACCATGTAATAAATGTGTGAACTCCGTGAGATGTACAATGTAACTGTTTATTTAGAACTTACTGTCATATGTCCTGTCTCCATGATACCTAATTAGTGGCCTGCTGAGTTCCATCATCGGTATCTTGGAAGGCTCGTATTTGATTCAACAAAGTTGTGAATGTAATAATGTGAGTCATGAGATGTAGAAGAACGAAGGATGCCTATCAAGTTAGAACTTGTTCTGTAAACATAAGATGCTGTGATCCGTATTAAAATCTGGTGATTCTTAGATTATCATCAGCTGTCATTAAACCTCCTATTCAATGAATAGAATTTCACTAAAATATTGTATCTTCACAACAACACATCCTTTTTATCTAATACCGTTATTGTATGTGAATAGTTTATATCACCTGATTGCATCACTTAGCAACAGCAGACGACTGTCTCACATGTCTGGAGGGTGAAGCCAGTAAAGTGACACTTTCGCACGCTCAGACTAAAAACTTGGGGTGCTTTTCTTTTTGCTTTTGGCATAGTTTTGTTTTTAAATAGTATGTAGGTGATCCATTCGATGACACGCCTCAATGACACTTCTCACGGCGCCCCCTGTCGTGAGGAAGTGTTGCAATATGGGAGAATTGCACCAATACGCACACCACATCAACAACCCGACAAACCCACTGTCTGCTACCCCACCTTACCCTCAAATTCTGCACTGGCCACATTTATGTGCTGTATAGTGCACTACGTGAATATGAACTAGCTGTATCATGCATGTAGTTAGAGTAGTACTGTTCTAGTTACCTACTACACACACGGTGGCGCCACATGCGTGTGTAACACCATGACTCCTCCACCCACTTCCGGGTTTGGGGTGAGGACCTGAATCCTTGGTCCATTGCTGAAATGAATGTATTGTGAATTCTGCATCTACCACATTTTACTTCAACGCAATATTTCTACGAAGCCTTTATTATGAATATGCAGTCCTAATCTAGCGAGCTCTCACAGTCTCAGACACAATAGCGATGAGGGAAGTGTAGGCTGTGTGTTGGGGGGAGGGAAGGTATATTGATTGGCTGTGAAATACGGATTCATCATGCGGTTGTTGCTTATGTTTAGTGGGCGTTAAAGAGAATGGAGTAGCGGTGTATATGAGATCGTCGATAATTGAGGAGATTGTGTATGACACAGCGTGGTAAGTGCGTTGCCCACATCCTACACGAGCCAATCTAGGGGGGGGGTGGGGGGCGGAGTATTTCCAGTTATTTATGATTGATGCTAGTAGGGTTACGAGTGCACAGGTTGGAAACATATGTGAGTAGATTTATGCGTTAGTTCCAACCTGATTCACCCCCGCTAATGCGATTATATCTCGGCGATGCCCGCCTATATGCATCATATAGCCTCGATTTAAAGTTGCATACTCCGATGGTATTCAGTGTCTGCAATATTTTTATTTTCGATAAATATATTAGTGTGATCGTTACAGTCTACTTTAATTTAATTTGAAGCACCTTTTATTTAAATGATGGATATCTAGCATCAAATATAGGTTAGTGCTTTTGGTTGAGAAAATGTAATGTTTTAATCATGTGGTCAGATGGCGGGAGGAGGGGAGTTCGTCCGGGTCAGGATTTCGGAAGGTACAGCCATTCAATATTGGCTCATTTTTGGCAGTGTTTTTTATGTAAAAGATATTTAACATTAATTTTGGCGTAACTATAGATTGTGTTTACCCATTTTCAAAGCATAGCAGCATATCCAAGTAATATCTAGGTAAATGTTTAAGTTTAGAGACTGCCTTCATCTGATTATGCAGCTTTACGCAGTAGGAATGGTAGAGGTAAGGCTACTCAGACTGGAGGCCTTATCTCTGGCTGCTCAATGTCTGCAGATTATATTTCAAATCCGTGTCGATTTGCTAGCGGTTGATTGATTGATTGGTGGGTGCTTTACGCCGTGTCGGCAGCATAGGCCATATTCACAGCGAGAAATGTTTGTTTTTTGTTCAAACCATCGCTTTTAAATGTAAAAGCAGACAATCAATTATGTGCCAATAGACACTCATTAAATTAGAAAGCTCACAATCATATATGTGTGGTCAAGGGAAACAAATTCCCATAGAAAAAGAAAAGTTTGATTAATAATTGATAGAATCTATTTAGTAAACTATATGAGGTGGTACAGTCCAGCTGCCCTCAAAAAGGCTAAAATGTTTTCCTGTTTTACCTTAGTAAAAAGGTCATGCATACTGTCTGCAGTGTAGAACTGTTGGCGCAGGGCCAAAAAATCAACGCAACTTAGTAAAATGTGTTTGAGTGTCAGCGGGGACTGACACCCAATACATTCAGGGGGAGGTTCCCCCTTGAGCAGAAAAGCATGTGTAAGCCACGAGTGGCCAATACGGCAGCGGCTAAGGACCACTTGGTCCCGCCGACCTCCCGCATGAGTCTGTGGTGGCTTTCCCACAGATGGTTCAATTTCTTTAAGTTTATTAATGTTTTCATCCCACTCATGTTGCCATTTGGATTTTATGTGGGTGGCTATTAGTGGTTTCAGATCAGAGTGAGGGATCAGACACGGTTCAAGATCACAGTTCAGGGCCTTCTTCGCAGCCCGATCAGCTCGTTCGTTTCCTTGTATGCCGGCATGGCCAGGCACCTGGATGTCATGACCGTTGCTAGAATAGGGTGATTCGTTTTCAGTCCAGCAACAGCCAGGAGGCAAGAGAACAAATCACTGTATATAACATAGTTAGTGTGGTTGGATACCTCGATACACTCCAACGCGAGAAGGAGTGCTCGGGCTTCTGCAGTGAAAATCGAGCTCTGATCGGGCAAACGTACACCAAATTTTTCCCGTCGTCAGACTGCCGCAGCACCTACCCGGCTTTGGTCTTTCAAACCATCAGTGTATATGGAGAGGTGGTCTGAAAACTGGCCTTGAATCTCTGCATGCAGTCCTTGGTACTCGAGTGGATGGGTCCCAGACTACCTCAGTTCCGTGAGTCGGAGGATAACCGATGGCTTTCTCAATGACCACAGGGGATGTTCTTTGACTTTGGCATCCTCCAACACTTCCAAATCCACGCCCAAGGCCTCTAAATGAGGTTTCATTCGGAGCCTCAGTGGTCAGATGTAATTCGGCCTGGCTTCATACCTGAATTTGTCAACCCTTGCTAGCGGTGGCGGGTCAGTCTGGTGTTGCCCAATGTGCACTCTCTTCAACCACCATTATTACACATCAACTAGCAGTGGGACTCAGCACCAGTATGGTCTCCATCAATTCCACCACAGCTCCAAATCTCAATGCCTACGAATGACATTCCTTTCATTGAAACACACATTCTCTTTCTTCTGCCTTAAAGAAAATCGAGAACAAAATTGGTTTAGATTTGTTTTTGTGCTATGCAAAGTTCATTGCCGTTTGGTTGGATTGAGCTGTGATTCTTTAGTATACCGCTACGTCCGTTGCCATCTTAATGGCTGCCGCTGTTTACCCTGTCACAGCTAGGGAGCGGCTGCGTGTCGTTCCCGGACAACACGCCAGTGGGGGGGGGGGGGCGTCTCAGGGGGGGGGGGGCGTCTCCGGATCCTGTGAGCGCTACCAATCCTGGATACACCGGAAGTGAACCGTGGGGCGCGGATTGTGGAGATAGCGGTGTAGGTTTCGATACACTAATGTTGGGTGGTGGGTGGGTGAGTGGGTGGGTGCAAATGACTGAGTGTTTTCAGATGAAGCGGAGGTTTTCGGAGGGTCCTGGCCTGCAGTGTTGGCCCAGTCCATGTGTGTAAAATGACTGTGGAATATACTTGAGTAGAACTTGTCTGTGGCCTAGCAGGCCACTCATGGTAGCTGCTTTGGTAAGTCCAGACGACTTAATGAGGAGGTCCTGGCTTCCCATGCGGACACTCTTTTTTTTGTTTCTTTTTTGTTGTTTAACGACCACCAGCATCCCATGCTCTGTCAAAGTAAAGCCGTATAGAATATATACTTGCTGCCACGCCCTCATAACGCACCCCTCCCTCCCCCCCACCCCCACCCCCCACCCCTCAGACCCCTCAGACGAGGCGACACTCAGGAACGCCCTCATAACGCACCCGCCCCTCCGACCCCTCACCGGGCAGACGAGGCGACACTCAGGAACACCCTCATAACGCACCCCCCAACCCCCCCCCGCCACTCCGATCCCTCACCGGGCAGACGGGCGACACTCAGGAACACCCTGATAATGCACCCCCCCCACCCCTCCGACCCCTCACCGAGCAGACGGGCGACACTCAGGAACGCCCTCATAACGAACCCCCCCCCCCGCCCCTCCGACCCCTCACCGGACAGATGAGGCGAACTCAGGAACTCCCTCATAACGCACCCCCCCCACCCCACTGACCCCTCACCGGGCAGACGAGGCGACACTCAGGAACACCCTCATAACGCATCCCCCCCACCCCTCCGACCCCTCACCGGGCAGACGAGGCGACACTCAGGAACACCCTCATAACGCACCCCCCACCCCTCCGACCCCTCACCGGGCAGATGAGGCGACACTCAGGAACACCCTCATAACGCACCTCCCCCCCACACCCCCCGACCCCTCACCGGGCAGACGAGGCGACACTCAGGAACACCCTCATAACGCACCCCCCCCACCCCTCCGACCCCTTACCGGGCAGACAGGCGACACTCAGGAACACCCTCATAACGCACCCCGCCACCCCTCCGACCCCTCACCGGGCAGACGAGGCGACACTCAGGAACACCCCCTCATAACGCACCCCCCCCCCACCCTCCGACCCCTCACCCAGACGAGCGACACTCAGGAAACCCTCATAACGCATCCCCCCCCCACCCCCCGACCCCTCACCGGGCAGACGAGGCGACACTCAGGAACACCCTCATAACGCACCCCCCCCACCCTCCGACCCCTCACCGGGCAGACGAGGCGACACTCAGGAAACACCCTCATAACGCACCCCCCCACCCCTGCAACCCCTCACCGGGCAGACGAGGCGACACTGAGGAACATCCTCATAACGCACCTGCCCTCTGAGGAACACCCTCATAACGCCCCCCCCCACCCCTCCGACCCTCACGGCAGACGAGGCGACACTCAGGAACACCCTCATAACGCACCTCCCCCCCCACCCCCACCCCGACCCTCACCGGGCAGACGAGGCGACACTCAGGAACACCCTCATCCCCTCACCCTCCACCCCTCATAACGCACCCCCCACCCCTCCGACCCCTCACCGGGCAGACGAGGCGACACTCAGGAACACCCTCATAACGCACCCCCCCCCCACCCTCCGACCCCTTAGGGCAGACAGGCGACACTCAGGAACACCCTCATAACGCACCCCGCCACCCCTCCGACCCCTCACCGGGCAGACGAGGCGACACTCAGGAACACCCTCATAACGCACCCCCCCCCCCACCCCCTCGACCCCTCACTGGGCAGACGAGGCGACACTCAGGAACACCCTCATAACGCACCCTCCCCCCCCACCCCCCCACCCCTCACCGGGCAGACGAGGCGACACTCAGGAACCCCTCATAACCCCCCCCCCCCACCCTCCGACCCCTCACCGGGACGAGGCGACACTCAGGAACACCCTCATAACGCACCCCCCCACCCCTCCAACCCCTCACCGGGCAGACGAGGCGACACTGAGGAACACCCTCATAACGCACCCCCCCCCCCCCCCCCACCCCCCGACCCTAACCGGGCAGACGAGGCGACACTGAGGAACCCCTCATAACGCACCCCCCCACCCCGACCCCTCACCGGGCAGACGAGGCGACACACCCTCATAACGCACCCCCCCCCCGCACCCCGACACTCCACCCTCATAACGCACCCCCCCCCACCCCTCCGACCCCTCACCGGCAGACGAGGCGACACTCAGGAACACCCTCTTAACGCACCCCCCCACCCCTCCACCCCTCACCCAGACGAGGCGACCTCAGGAACACCCTCATAACGCACCTCCCCCCCCACCCCCCACCCCCCCCCCGACCCCTCACCGGGCAGACGAGGCGACACTCAGGAACACCCTCATAACGCACACCTCAGACACACTCGCATAACGCACCCCCCCCCCACCCCCCGACCCCTCACCGGCAGCACACAGGAACGCACCCCCGATCACTCGACGCGACGGGCAGACGAGGCGACACTCAGGAACACCCTCATAACGCACCCCCCCACCCCTCCGACCCCTCACCGGGCAGACGAGGCGACACTCAGGAACACCCTCATAACGCACCTCCCCCCCCCCCCCACCCCCCGACCCCTCACCGGGCAGACGAGGCGACACTGAGGAGCACCCTCATAACGCACCCCGCCACCCCTCCGACCCCTCACCGGGCAGACGAGGCGACACTCAGGAACACCCTCATAACGCACCTCCCCCCCCCCCCCCCACACCCCCCGACCCCTCACCGGGCAGACAAGGCGACACTGAGGAACACCCTCATAACGACCCCCTCCCCGCCCCCCCCCCCCCCCACACACACACACACACCCGTCACACCCCTCACCCGGCAGGCAGTAAGTAACCTCCCATCAGGGCAGACGAGACGGGATGGTCGAGTTGGTAAGAGCCCTGACTGACCTTCCATAGGTTCAAACACTGGCTGAGTCAAACCAATAACTTACAAAATTGATATTTGTCACATGAAAGCCGGGTATTCGTCATTAATAGGATATAGCAAATTCACTATTAGGATACATTTATGAAATGGGAGATAGAGCTTGTGGCCCGGACTCCTAGTGGAGCAGCACTATAACGGTATCATGAGTGCGCACTGTTACAAGGCTGTGACCGTCCTGGGGTGACCTTATCTGCTGCTATGAAGTAAAACCCCAACACACATCGTCAGTGTCCAGCTGCCACTACCCCACAAGGCAACATGGCGATGGTAGGATGCGGCATTAGAACATGTGCACTGCGGGCGTGCACCGCCACCAGCCCGGTGTGGTGTGCTCAGCCGTGTCCGTGCTCAACAGTGTACCTATACTCAAACTCAAGGCATTGTCAATGGTCGTAAGTCACTAACCTTATAAATTTAATATAATGTTTTTGGTAAAGATGTTTTCTAAATGTGTACCAAGCGATTTGTTTCTATTCTAGGTGGGGTGGTTTTAGAGATATTTCACTTTTTCTGGATTTTCTGTATGAAGATTGCTCACCACCATTGACAATGCCTTGAGTTTGACGGTATGCGCAGTGCAAAACATTAGTTTTAATCAAAATTAATAGAGATCAAGAACCCTAACCGTATAAATTTAATATAATCTTTTTGGTGAAGATGTTTTCTATATGTGTACCAAAAGATTTGTTAATAGGTCGTGTAGTTTTAGAGATATTTCACTTGTTCTGTATTTTCTGTATGAAAATTACTCACGACCATTGACAATGCCTTCAGTTTGAGTATAGGTACACGTCTGAGCATGGGACACGACTGAGCACGCCACACCGGCATGTGTGACAACCTGCACGGTCTGCACCGTCACCCTGCTGTATCACGTCACCATTGGGAGGCTCAAAGATAGACTCTCGAAGCAGATCTCTTAATCCCAAAAGATTAGTTGGACTTTAGAATTAACTCACTCACACAAGAATTTCCACTTTTCGGACATGAATTATAGGGATATAAATTATAATTACATAATGAAATTCGGATATGAAACTCATTAAATCACTGCCAAGAATGGATAAACATAGCGGGGAACGCACGCTCCTTGTGGCTCCATGGCACCTGGAGTGGTGGCCATTCACCATGGGGACTTGTTCCAAGTATACATGTTGAGCTCGTCAAAACTTGTCCCGCGACCACCTGATTCTTCTATATTATGTTATGGTGCTGTCGCATTCCGACGCTTCTCGGCAACGCGACATATGTGATTTTTTGGCCCACCGTCGGGATACGTCTGGAAGCGGTACTCACGCATTAGGCGCGAGTTGGTATTCATTGATCTACAGCGATGATCAGCGACAGTTGGCGGTGCACCTCAGGGTATCGGCGAAGTTTTGTGCTTGCACAAAACTTTCGACGTGCGTCAACGCACGAGCCAACATTATGGCGACGTTAGGGGCGCGTTGAGATACGTTAAACGCACTGGGATAACGTTATGCAAACAGTAGGCATACGCCGTGCACGCATGAGGGTTGTTTCCACACGTTGCACCAAACTGGTGCATTGTTGTTTTATGTCCTAGCAACATCTAAGGTCATATCAGGATGGCACGCCAAACTTTTTTGTTTTTTTCCCTCACGCGTCAATATACGTTACCATGTCGGCCGCACGCTACCAACATGTTGCGCTGACATTAAACTTGTTCCCACCGCGCCGAAAAGTTTTACGTTTCTCGACTTTTGTGCGTGTTGGTGGCGCGCCAGCGAGAAGCGTCGTAATGTGACAGCACCATTACAATGACTGAACATTATTTCTTGGTGATTAATCAATGCGAATTTCAAATTGGCAACAGTTGGTCTTCTTCTTCCCATTGCTCATTGCACACGCGATATCTCCGCCATGCTGCAAGCCTTACCCCCCCCCCCCCCCCACACCCTCATTCCACCAACCAGCTTTTACAGCTAGCCCCACAACCAGACACACAACCAGCCCAACCACCAGACACACAACCACCCCCATCACCGTACACACAACCATGCACACAATCATACACAAAAACATACACAAAGCCATACATACAACCATACACAAAACCATACACACAACCATACACAAAACCATACATACAACCATACACAAAACCATTCACACAACAATAACACAACCACACACATTACCGTGCACACAACCATACACCGTCATACACATAACCATACTCATAGCCATACACAACCAGACACACGTCCAAACACACAACCACAACCACAACCACAATCTGCCACATAACCAGCCCCACCACCAGCCCCACCTGCCACAGTGGCCACCCGCCCCCGTGCGCCTCCACCCCGGTCCGCCTGCTGTGCGGCCGGGCGGTGGTCTGTCGGGCCGTGTGGATGTGTCGGGTGTTTCATGGGGGGGGGGGGGGGGGGGGGGGGGGGGGTGACCACCAGGTCGAACAGACAGAATTGCTAATGACCTTCTGTCAGGAAATATGTGTTGCTCTTCGCCTCGGCCTTCTCCGCCTGATCGGCCGGGTGCGACCCACCCGCCGTGCGCCCTCTTCCCTGTACCCTCTCTTACATCCACCCTTGGCAGCGCAGGGCGGGGGGGGGGGGGGCGAATTGTTATCTCCAATTTAAAAAAAAATGGTTTGCCATCGGCCAGGTGTATTCAGCTCAGCGGCAGTGTGAAGGGACGTGCAGCCAGGTGCGGCACCAACACCCGGCTCTTTACCAGTGTGTGTTGTACATTGCCATGGGTCTGAGATATTTTAGTTTGCCAATTATGTATGTTATGGTTCATTGCGTGCATTGTGGGAACCAGCTGTTAATGAGAGAGGTGTGGGTGTGTTGAGCTGCTCACGTCTACATTAGATGCATGAACACACAGTGCTGGGTGAACCCCCGTCTCGCCCATGTGGAAACACCAGTGTCGGCACGCGGTAGTGCCGCCATCTAGCGGACTTAGCAGCCACTAACGGCCACCTAGTCTCTTACGGAAAATACACTGATTGGGAAAAAGCCAGTCAGTTCCACAAGTAGCTGGCTCCCCAGTGTTAGCTATGTCCGCTTCTTGAGGCTTTACGTCCTAGCAAAATCTAAGGTCATATCAAGACGGGTACCGACTTGTAACAGTGTGTACCCATGGTATTTTTGTATCCCTGCCCCACTGGGAAACCAGACCGCCGGCGCCAGGACCCGATATCCCACTCAGACACATTATCCTAATACTGAATAAGCCATAATTGCCCTATCCTATTAATGCTGAGTGTCACGATAAGTAACGACAAGTATAAATTTAGTAATTCTTTGGTTTAGCTCAGTCGTTATTCGAATCCACGAGAAATCAGCCAGTGCTCTCGCCTATTAGGCCACCCAAATATGTAGAGTGGTAAGACTAAGACGTAATAATGCTTGCAGGGGAGTAGATTAGTAGTTTCACATAATGGATATGATTGACTGAATATTCATATCCAGCACCATAGCTAGGCCAGGTGCCACCTTGTGATAATTAGCTTCATGCCATGCACTGCTCACGTGGATCAGGTCGCAGCTCGCCCTGCTTCTCCGACCCTGCTGACGGCTCTTGGATGCGGTACCCACCGCCATTTTGGAAGACATTGGCCAGCACCGATATGGGCGCCCTTGATTTGGTCACACATCCCGTATGCAGTAGTACTCTCTTCAAAGGACAACTCCCCATCCAGGCTAATGTGTTTTCCTGACATAGTAGGTAGCCTGTCATCGTAATGACAGTCAAGTGAGACAAAAGTAGTTTGTACATTGCGATGTTTGTTCGCACATGGACAGAGACACGCCGATCACTGGCACTGCCATGTTGTACTTCTTTTAAAAAGAACAGATGCTCTTTATGACACTTATACAGAACAATCTGACTTATTTAAATAAAATGTGTCAATAGCTCCACATCACAATATTGTTCAAAAATAGCAGCTGATAATGCAACTATTGTCCCAATCTTTGCTGTAGTCTAGAAACTGTGAGATAATGCCACCTGGTGGATCAAAGTGACACTAGTTGATAGTCTCAAGGTTACCTATTGTACTGCCACCTATTGGTTCAAGTTATTAAAGTTAGCAGCTTAAGCACAATGTGTAATGTTTGTAATAGTTTATAAGCTGTGAGATACTGCCACCTGCTAAATCAAACTGATACTTGTTAATAATTTAAGACAACCTATTGTTCTGCCACCTATTGTTTCAAGTTATCAAAATGACTAGATTTGCGATGTGTCATCGGTCAATATCACCCACATGCTTATCCACTCCACCGACCTCTTGGTAAGGTTGGGAAGGTCATCCATTCGTCTTCATGTTACACACAGCATCAGAGCCTACTTACTGTATCACATTACACTAACGGCCAATTATGTGGCTTATTGCCGAGTGAGGTCAGTGCAGCGTATTGCAGTATTACATAACGACTGGCGCTTTTACTTGGGAGATGAGGGGTTTGAGGTCCTTCAGAACTCTTAGCTGCACAGCATTGGTTCTGGATGGGGTTTTTAAATGGCTAAATTGGGAATGGTAGGCAATGCTACACTGGTCCTTATAGTAACCTGCCTTATACAAAGACACTTAAATATCACCACAGAGTAACCCCCATGGTGAGATATTTACTAATAAATATATATATATTTTACCTCGGTATAAAGCTCAGGCTAGCCGCAGGCTAGGGAGAAGGAAGCACATCCGGGTCCAACAATTAGCATAAACAACTCACGACAGGAGGACTTTCGTTGAGTTGCTCCGGCAAAATTTGTCTACAACAAGCTAATTAACCGTAATTTGTAATGAAAACTTTGGTTGAGCTTGTTTATGATGCGTTATAGCATCTAGATACGAAAGTTCAGAACTTTCTGAGGTCCAAAGGATTGCTTGTGTACGAATCGAAACCGTGGTTCTATCAACACCCGTTTACATACGGGTAGAGATGTTGGCACCGTCACAACTCCTGTGGAGATTCCCTCGGACCCTAATAGAGGGTGTTGTTGGGGATGATCCCGGGTTTCTTTTATAGACTCCCCTTTTGTGAGGCATACCTCCGAGTTTCGTAGCATTTTCTCCAACTTGCTGGCGCAGAATGCCGCAGGAGGGAGAAGTGTACGGGACAGAGAGCGTCGGAGGTCCCAGAGGCCTACCCCTCATATGGTTGGTTTCGATACCACAAACCTATGACAATACACTTAGCTTATCATGCCTGTCTGAGAACGGTGTAAATACATTACTCAATACCACATAGATCCTCAACCCGGGGTAACCTGGCGTCACTTTGGTGTTCACGTTGAGTTGATTCCGGTTTGACAGTAATCTTTATTTGGTTACAGAATACCGATGGCTACGAAGCGAAACAAGCCGCCGCCTGCTGCAGCGGAGGGGCACGCACCCACTGGCTACGACTCGTCACCGGGGTTGACAGCTTCCCCGTCCCCCCAACCCGGACCGTGATAGTGATGACGGGGCAACTTATCCAGTAGACTTGGACACCCGGATAAGTCAGATGGTGGAGTTCAAACTCCAACAACTCCAGCCAAGTGTACACGCGGCTACAACTCGGCATCTCCCTGTCCTGGATTCGGATTGGGAGGATGTGTCAGACTTTGAAGAGACTGACTCGGCCGTGGAAGTTCCTGGGCCCAAAAGTAAACAAAAGAAGCGTAAGAGAGCGGTGAGCTCGTCCGGTGACGAGTTCACAAAAGCTAGCAAGGCTAAGAAGGTCAAGAAGACCAAAAAGAAGAGTAAGAAAAAGAAGAAGAAGCAGTCTTCGTCAGACTCTTCCTCAGACTCGTCAACAACTGAGTCTGACTCTGAGACAGAACGGGTGCGACTTCACGCGAAGATCGTCAGAAAAGTCCGTCAAAAGTGCCCCAAACAAAAGGCCAAACAGATAAAGACCACTACGATGATGCGAGAGACAATTAAAGTGCATTTTAATACCTTTAAACCGGCCAAAGTCATCACTAAGTTGACGGAGCAGATCTCTGGAATCAAAGGGATTCCCGACACGTAATGAAGGAGATGGACTCGGGAGTCCATCTCAGTGAGGACAGGCAAAAATTCGAGAACGTCCTGTTTACGATCCACAAGGCAGTGCTAGGAGCACTAATTTCGGTCGCACCTATCGCCAATAGGATGCAAACTGAGAACAAGTTCTCGTCCATGGCTCGCACGATGGACAAAAACATCGCATTACTAACAGCAGCGAGCAACTTCCTGAGCTACAGACGTTACGAGAACGTCTTCAAAGCAGTCACTACTGATGCCAGTAAAGAGGTAGCGAGGTCGAAGAAGATAACAGACAACGACGGGAAAGAGTACACCCTGTTTTTGGCTCCAAAACCGGTGTAGGGCAAGCCACTCGATAAAACTAAAATGTTTGGGGGCCAACTTCCTTACCTGTTCAAGGAAGTCGAAGCCGAAGCCAAAAGCTGTAAAAACATGGAAGGAAAACGGAAGATGGACAACTCTTCCAGATTCCGTAGACCCCGAGGGGATTTTCGGAATCGCCGGGGGTCAAGAGCTGGGCGGTCTGGCCCCTCCTACGGATTTCAACCAAGGGGAAGAGGATGAGGAGACCGTCAGCCCTTTGGGTGGAATGACGGCAACCGCCCGTTCCGCAGGGAGTTCACACCCAAACAACCGTTCCCATGCCCAGGGAACAAATAGACAATGCCACTCAGACTCCGAAGCCAGTGGTAGCAGAGATGGTGACGGAAGAAACACAAACAGATGTAAGGAAATTTAATGCAGGCAACATTTCTACTCATATTTCTGAATGGGATAATATTACTAAAGATAGCAATATTTTAGAAACTGGGGTTCAAATTCCATTTACAGAAATCCCAATACAAACACAAATTCCTTTTCATTATAAATTTGATACAATAGAGAAACAGGCTTTAGGAAATCAAGTGTCACTTCATGAGACTAAAGGTATAATAGAACAAGTGGGTCACACGCCTGGGGAATTCATTTCTAACATTTTTTCACGACCCAAACCAAATGGTGAGATCAGAATGATATTAGATTTAACAAAATTAAACGAATTAGTTGAATACCGCCATTTTAAAATGTTCTCATTAGAAACTGCCAGGGATTTGGTTACGCCAGGGGCCTGGATGGCAAGCGTAAATCTACAAGACGCTTATTATACTGTTCCTATTTGCATAGAACACAGAAAGTTTTGAAGATTTATTTGGGAGGATAAACTTTTCCAATTTACCTGTATGCCGAATGGGTTGGCTTGCGCCCCTCGCCTGTTTACTAAACTGTTAAAGCCGTTTTTTTCGGCTATGGCTAGGAAGGGACATACGATGTTTCCTTATATAGATGACTCGTTCATTATGGCACAGCCATTTAAAGATTGTCAAATTGCTGTGACGGATCTTTGCCACCTCCTGACAATGTTGGGATTTTATATTCATCAAGAAAAGTTGGTGTTTATACCCACCACCAAACTTAAATATTTGGGTTTCATTGTAAATACAAACACTATGACGGTTTCACTTCCGACACAGAAACTCGAGAAGTTTCTAGATACAGCGACCCGCTTGGTCGAGCTAACTAGGCCAAAGATAAGGCAGGTCGCCGTCCTAATTGGTATAATGATAGCATATGCCCCTGCTATTCTATATGGTAAGGCACACATAAAATCTCTAGAAATAGATACAAATTTTGCATTGGCATGCACTAAAGGAAATTTCGAACAAAAAATTTGTATGTCTGAAGAAGGCATGCAAGATATTAACTGGTGGTTTGAAAACATTCATGACTCTCCCAATCCTATTAGAATGGGAGAACCCAACACGGTAGTAACCACCGACGCTTCGTTAGAAGGTTGGGGAGCACATCGAAATGATGTTGCGACAGGAGGGAGATGGCTACAAAATGACATTTCTGACCATATTAATGCATTAGAGTTAAGAGCCATTTATTTGGGACTAGCAAGCCTAATAAGAGAGCCACGAAATCACGTTAGAATTCTAACTGATAATACAACGGCCATGGCGTCTGTAAAGAACATGGCACGGACAAAGTCCAAACCATGTAATAACATAGCAAAGATGATTTGGGATTGGGCGCAACTTAACCAAGTCTGGCTAACAGTAGCACATATTCCAGGCGTTCAAAATACGCTCGCTGACAAAAAGAGCAGACATTTCCATGATCATTTGGAATGGGCCTTAGATACAATGATTTTCGAAAATATTTGTCAAAAATGGGGGCGACCCGATGTCGACTTATTTGCATACAGAAATAACTATAAAATACAAAAGTATGTCTCGTGACACCCAGAGCCAAACGCCTGGCAAATAGATGCGTTTTCGTTAATCTGGGACAATGAATTCTACTATAGTTTCCCCCCATTTAGCATGATCAGCCAAGTGGCCAGAAAAATCAAGATGGACAAAGCTGACACAATATTAATTGTCCCCGACTGGGACACACAACCTTGGCTACCGGGCATAGTGGCGACAGCCAAAGATTGCCTACGATTCCGAAGATCACCGGGAAATCTAACACACCAAGGCCCACAGACACGCCGTGGAGACGTGTCGACGACACCTTTGCTGGCATTCCTTTTTTACATAATTATTTAAAACAATTTGGCCTAGACAAAATTACTCAACCAAGGTTAGTTTCACATGCATGGTGGAAAGGGACAGTTAAAATGTACACAACTTATTTAAGAAAGTGGGGTGTTCATTGTCTGATTCAAAAGGTCAAACCTATGAATCCTTCGATTTCTCAGGTGGCAAGATTCTTACGTATGTTAGAAGAAGAAGGTTTAGGGTTTGGGGCCATTAATGCAGCTAGATGTGATTTGTCGATTATCCTTCCCAGAATCAATGGCCAAACAGTAGGGAAACATCAAGTTATTCACTGGGTTCTTAGATCGATCTATGAACGAAACCCCCCCAAACCAAAATATAGTCGGTTCTGGGACGTTTTCGTAGTATTTACACTGTATAAACGATGGCCACATAACAAACACTTAGATATTAAGAAGTTAGGATTTAAGGTAGCAATGCTCCTCTTACTAGTGACAGGACAGCGAGGACAGACTATTGTCGCGCTGTCACTAGATGGCCTCGAAATAGACAAAAAAGAGGCTACGTTTGACTTAACAGAACTATTAAAGTCAAACCGAATAGGAGACCCGCTGTCTACAGTTAATGTTACAGGATTCACAGAGGATCCAAAATTATGTGTAGTTTCAGCCATAAGGGCGTATATATCCAAGACGAAGGACTTAAGGACTTCAAGACAGCTTTTGGTGAGCTTTATTAAGCCACACAACGGCATTTCGCAAGATACCCTCGCACGGTGGACAATTACAGTATTGAAATTGGCAGGTGTCAATACAGACAGATACGCGTCTCATTCGATGCGAGGTGCCATGGTGTCAAAGGCACGACTGCTAGGGATTTCGGTAAAACGGATCCTGGCTCATGCAGGGTGGAAAACCGCTAGGTCGTTTGCAAAACATTACAACAAACGACTAGAAAAGTTAAGCGGTATCGCCTGACGGCTACTCAAAGACTAGGCTACATAGGTAAGAAACTATTTATTCTCCATTCTCATTAATACTGCCTAAAATGTTTTTAACATGTGGTTACAAGTAGTTAACAATACAATACAGGATAAAATGATATTACGTAAAGTTCTCCCTAGCCTGCGGCTATCCTGAAGCTTTATACCGAGGTAAAATAGATTAGTTAGACGAATCTTACCTGGGTATAGATGATGGATAACTGTTGTTTTCCTGAGGTATAAGCCTCGGATAGACGTGGGCGAGGGCCCACCCACCACACCCTTCCAAGTCTATTCTGTTGGCTTGTACCAAGAAAACTTTGCAGTTCCATCATTATTGTTAGTTAGATCATTTTATCCTGAATGAGTAGGTAAAAATTGCTGGACCCGGATGTGCTTCCTTCTCCCTCGCCCACCTCTATCCGAGGCTTATACCTCGGGAAAACAACAGTTATCCATCATCTATACCCAGGTAAGATTCGTCTAACTTATCTATATATACATATATATACAGTATAACCCCATTAAACCAAGCTCGGTTAAACCAAACGATCGGTTAATCCAAACTTTTTTCGGCGCCCGGCAAAATACTACCATTTATCATATAAAAAAGGTGGTTAAACCAAAGTCAGTTAATCCAAATTATCGGTTAATCCACACAAAATTGTCGCACCCCAGGCCACTCTGGTATGGTTAAACCAAACTTTCATGTGGTTATAAGGTCATCTGAAACCCCACTGACTTTTTTATATGATAAATGGTAGTATTTTGCCGGCCTGCAGAAATAGGTTTGGATTAACCGATCGTTTGGTTAACTGAGCTTGGTTTAACGGGGTCATACTGTACATACATAAAAAAGCAGTTCTCAGAGTGTCCACATACATTGTATATTACATGTGCAATACACTCTTACTCAAAGTCAAAGCCAAAGCTCGGTTAAACCAATGATCGGTTAATCCAAACAAATTTCTAGGGTCCCTTCAAGTTTGGTCTAACGGGGTCATACTGTATACATATATATTATATATATATGTAATTCAGGTTTGGTTTGTTTGTTATTGTTTTAATTCATGTGTAGAGTGGTGGTATAATATTTAGTTTTTGTTTGTTTTTGTTTTACGTCTTAGCAACATCTAAGGTCATATCAGGACGGGTACCGACTTGTGACAGTGTGCACTGAAGGCGACTTTTATAGTGATGCTCCACTGGGAGACCAGGCTGCCAGCACCATGAGCTGATATCCCACTCAGTCACATTATCCTGACACTGAGCCAACCAGTCCTTGACCTATCCTAATAATGCCGAGCGGCTGGCTAGGAAGTGACAACTATCAATCTTCAAGTCATTGCTTTCACTCGACCAGGATTCGAACCCACGATCCCACGGTCTACCAACACGGGAGACGGACGCTCTAACTCTAGCCAACATCCATAGCGAGCATTTAACTAAAGTTACTAAGGTTAAATGCTCGCTATGGATGTTGGCCCTAACCGGAATAGCATTGTTGGTTGTGTGCCCCGGCTCTGAGTTCCTCACGATCATCCACACCTTAGCAAGCCAGTGTTCGTCAATGATGGTCTTGCCCCTGATCTCCTAAAGGTCGCAGGGCCGCTCGCTGTCTGGCTTGGAACGGGTGCATTGGGATTGTGTGACCTGGGGTTGGGAACACTCATATGGGATATTGTTTAACCTAAAAACATCAAAGGTCACAGGTTGAAGGTCATTGAAGTTTTAGTCGTTCCGTATTTGGTTGGCTACATACATCAAAGACACTAGATGAGCAAATCTTGGGATTGGGATGATTTGGGGTAATGAAGTAGACATTGTTCTATATATATATAATTACGTTTGTAGGGTGGGGGTTATTTGGTTTGTTTTTATGGAGTTTCTTTTTACTTGAGGTAATTTTGATTTGAATTTGTTGGTTAGTCCAATCCAACTGCTTTCACTTTACACCGTAATAACATCTACGTTATGTGATGAACAGCAATGGAGCAAATAATATAGGTTCTTTGGAACCTTGAACATTTGTGAAGTGACTTCTATATTATACCTGCTGCACATATGTATTGCATTTCGACAGGGCCGTGAGCCCAATAACCAAATCGTTGTTACCTCCAAATAGATACATGATTTTCCAATTATTGTATGATATTAGAATCTTTAATATGTAATGCTATCATGTTATTAAAATAAGTTTGCGTATATATTTACGCATGGAAGACCAAGGCCTCTGCGTTAAGAAAAAAAGAATTATTCAGCCGAATAAATATGTTTGTAGTACTAAACTATCCAAGTCGCAGATTAGATCATTCTGCTATAGATGGTATGCTGCATGGAATGCCTGATTTGCTACTCCGTATTTTAATAGTTGACACCAAGTTTTGCTCAATAATAATGCTGTTTTTGGTTTCTCTCTGCTTCTCATTGCAGGGTTCCCCTTCAGTAAAATCCAGAACCGGACTCTCTATATGCAGGTGTTAGATTACGACAGGTTTAGTCGAGACGATCCCATTGGTGAAGTTGCAATGTCACTAGCCGACATAGACCTGGTTTCGGGTGTGACTATGTGGCGAAATCTACAGCCATGTAAAGGACATACGGTAAGTGTGCGTCATACTCAACCCTTGTGTATCTAATTCTAAGCCAACTAACATACTGACCTCCGCCATTCATATCGACTCTTCCCATTCACATCAACTTCATATATTGATTTGTGTGCGTGCATGTTTTTATTTAACCTTACCAGCTGACAATAATTGAAAATCTGGGATGTCGACATCATACATTCTCAATGTGTTACCGACGTTCATTTTATTACTATCTAGACTTGCTTTGCTGCTATTTTTGAATTGCTTAACTCTGCGGCTATGCATGTTTACAATCATTTATATCTATTGCAGTGTCTTTAGTCTAGATAATTCTTTTCTACCTTGCCTTTTCCCCGACACTAGTCAGTGGTAACTATAAGAAATGTGAAAAATAAGGGACACAAGGAGGATAACAACAAAGTGGTTACATGGATTACAAAAGGAATCTCACCTCTGTGACCGGAAGGAGGGAGCAAGCAATTAAACTGAGCAATTTTCGAGACCATTTCCTGCTTTATGTATGCAGCATTTGAACTGGTGACACTGTTTATTAAACCCATGCTCCCAGCAGGGGACGGATGTTAGAATTATAAGTACACTGCCCAGTAAGTCTTACCACTACATAGCACTTGTGCCGACAGGTTAAATAGACACCTGAAAGTAGCATGGTATGAGTGAAAGCCCCGTCCTTAACGGGGTGGAACGCCAAACAAACCAAGCAACAACACTCAGGGCGCGGGACTTAATAAATACACTGGACGTCCTGTGGTTAAGCGTAGTGCCTCATGTGGACATTATAAGACAACTCATTCACCTTTTCATCATTTTATGATGGACAGTCCTACATTTTAAGACTAGATGAAACTGGAATTGTTTAGTGCCAAATCTGATGTGGGCTTTTGTAACTTAATCCGGTCTGACCCGAGATGCACATAAAGCAATTCGTACCCCTGGAGTGTGGACATCTGGGATAGGCTGCACCTCCAAATACATCAACTCATCTTCATTTCGGATCACTAGAATCTCCAACAAATTAGACGAATACAACAAGGTTAAGTAACCATGCTTAGCCACATCAAGGTTGGGCCGACTAAGGGTACGCTGCACTAAGGTGCATGTGGCAATGTCGCCTAGCGGACAACAGCGGCACTACTATACAGTCATTTGTATGTAAATTATGTGGTAATGAGCATGCAAATAGGATGCGGCCCGGGATAGAGGCTAGAGCCGGACGATGTCCCTGTGCGGATTGGTTGAGATGGATGGACAGATCCAGTTATGGACACGTTTCCCTGCCCCCTAACGGGCGAAGATTGCATCACTTAATAAGAAGTATAGAAGGGTGGAGACTGAAAGAAAATGTGATTTTCCTTGACTTTGGCAGATGACATGTACAGTCAGCTCTGGTTAATCCGACACATTCTGTCGCACGCAAAATAATGTTGGATAGCAAATTGTCAGATTAACCAATTTAGACTATTTCATGGCCGTTTGTGTACTTAGTGCATAGCAGGCCTAACCATAACGCTTGTTATGGTTTGATTGCAATTATACTCTGTCCCCTCTGTTTTCACAAGGTATTAAGAGGTGGAGAGACGAGCTGGCCAGCAGCACCTTTGTTAATTGAGAATTGCCACTAAAAGAAGTTCTAAATCTGGGATATTAGTGCTAATTCATGTTTGATGGATTTCAAGTGTCAGATTAACCAGAGCTATAGGTATGCTATAGGAATGTTTGTTTAAAAAAAGCAGTGTCAGTGTTGGAAGGCGAGTGTCGGATTAACCAGATTACCATTGTTGAAATCTGTTACACCTGAAATTGTGTCGGCAAGCAAAATTGTCAGATTAACCAGTGTCAAATTAACCAGAGCTGACTGTAGTTTTCTTTGCTGCCACTGAATGTCGCCTGCAGTGAGGCTTGGATGTGGAGTATTGTAGATGGAGTAGTCTGTCACGTGACTATTGTAAATGGAGTAGTCGGTAGCAGGCTTTGACTGTGTGGCCTACAGTTATGCCATGCCTCATCAGACAGTAATGTAAACCCTCACCAAAAGTTCACCGTTGTTTACCATCAGTAGCTATGCATCTGTAACAGGAAGTATTGATTTCCGGAGAAGTATGACAAACCTTCATACCCCTATAGCCCTCGCCCCCCAAAAAGCCATGCAATCCAGGATTCTGACCAATTGCGAATTGTCCGTGCTACCACCCATAACAGGTGTAATTCACAAACACCTAGCACATCTACGCCTTACCACTACCTCCAGAAGCACTCACTTCCCTCTCGAAACCCAAATATACATGGTGTGGAAGATGTCTTTTCCACCCACCCACCTTGAGAGACTCGCTGCACACACGTATGGTTAAGTGCCAATGGATCTGATGGAACGAGCCACAGCCACTATCTCAGACTAGGCGGCAAGCTATGAACTACAGTAAAACCTCTCTAAATCGGCCGACTTTGAGACCGACTTTAAGTGCTCCATTTAGAAGGTGGTCGGTTTAGGGAGTTAAAATATGGTTACAATGGTTTTGTTGGGACCCAAATAAAGCAATCGGTATACGGGAGTGATCGATCTGTGGAGGTGGAAGGTTAGGGAGGTTTTACTGTATAAAGAATTGACGGTATCTAATACAATGATGACCTCGCGAAAATAAAACCCTACTATATGCCATTTCGTGAATTGACCCGATTTGCAGGTTCAAGTCCGGCGCTGTCAGGAAGGTAAATAAAAGAAACTCCTGAGGTGGCTTGTTATCCAGCTAACCCCAAACATAACGTAGGAGGGAACCACAATGATGTTCATTAGTCAGACACATCCCAGTGACCTTCCTTTGAAACCCGCAAGAGGGCGCCTTTTAGCGGTACAAACCGGAAGTGTTGGCGGACGGCAAAGTTGCGTGTTGTCTTCGTGACCCAGAAGGGTCAAACCTGACCAGCCACCTCTGGACGGCGGGGCAGCCCTCCGCCCTGGCCGGCAGGGTATGATGCTGGGAGTTATTGGCATCGACCCGCCACTGGTGGACAACATCGGAACCCTCCCAGCTGCACAGATTCATATCCACTAGCAGTGAGGGCCCGGCGAATGACAACTAGCTCAGCTAAAGCGCATTATATATGTAAACGCAGATTTAGACACACCATATATGTATACCTATATAAGCTGTGTAATGTAATATATGAGTATACCATTTGACTGGATGTTCTCTTGCTCCTACATGTGTTCTCCTGTAGGTTACCCGCTCTCTCTGCTCCTTCAAGGCCGGGAGATCATGTTAAGTCCCTACTCAAGCTTCCTGTGTTGTCCACATTCACACATACGTGAACACTTTTTAGAGGATTGGTATGATGCAATCAAGACGTGAGAAAGTTACTCACTTCACCACATTGGTTAATCAACACTACCCAAGTCAAACCGAAATCAACATTTGTCGCTACCTAGCTTGGCACTTGGCCTTATGGAGGTAGAGCAAGGACTAGGTGCCCAAGTTTCAGAATGTGATTGAGTGGGATGCAGTGCTATAATGCCAGCGGGGCACTGTAGCCTAGTGTGGCAACACTATAAAAAGACAGTTGGGTGGCCGTCGTGCTATGACGCCCGGTGTTGGTAGGAGTTTGAAACCAGTGACTGTGAGTGGTGTTGAGTAAATGTGTGTTGTAGCTGACAGGGGGAGGAGGGAGTGTGTGTGTGTGGGGGGGGGGGGGGGTGAAGAGAGGCCCGACTGCAATGGTCTCCTCCGCCCCTGCCCCCAGGTATAATCACGACAGTCAAGTGGCGCCGCACGCACAGCGCGGGACGCGCTATTTTTAGACAACGCCAGCTCCCCGTCGGTCCACCTTGTACTAGCAGTTCGTCGACCATTATCCCGAAAGCAGGCATGTGGTGTTTAGGTGTTAATAATAAGTGTCCTGGTCTCACACCAAGGTGCACTGTTCCTCTCACCACTAATATGACATTTCAATCATGTTCATAGTACATCTTTGGCTAGTTATGCTTTGTGTTTCCTTGCTTGCGGGATTTAACACAAAGAAATTATTGGGGTTTTGTTTGCTAATTAACCACAATAATAACGCACATGAAAAATACGATCAAGCACAATATCAACAATGCTATCACCACCATCAACACTAACAATGGTACGAAAAAAGAAGCAAAAGTGGGAAGCAGGTCTTTCTTTTTCCCTGTTTCTTTTTGTTTAAGTTTGTTCTTGTTAATTATTTATGGTGTGGGAATGCTTGGTGATGCTGTAATGAGTGTTTTTAGTCTCAGTTCTTTTTGTAGGGAGCTTCTTTGGGAGGATGTTTTTGTTTGTTTTATAGGCGGGTGTAGTGGGCATTGAGGTGGATAATTTATTACCAGAAAAGACTCGTTAAACCGTGTCCCACAGGTTTAGACCTGAACGTGTTGGCAGCCGGAAGAGCGGAGAGATCTGCGTGGTCGGTGATATCTAGATCAAGGAGCGCGTCTGCTGGACGGTGAGTGGGCAGTCCTTCAAGCGGAACGAGGAGGGGAGGAGGAGCGCACCTCGATGCCGATCGGGACGATGGCAGTCATGGCCCAGCATTTCTTTTTTAAAGGAAGTAAATAATGGCGGTGTGGCGGAGTGCTGTGGGGCGGGGTGCTGTGGGGCGTGGGGTGCTGTGGGGCGTGGGGTGCTGTGGGGCGTGGGGTGCGGGGCGTGGGGTGCGGGGCGGGGTGATGTGGGTGTAGTGTACCAGCCCGACACTGGCGCTCTGTTTGAGGGGGCAGGTTCGGCTCTGTGTGGTCGCTGGCTGCACTGACTGCTCCTGATGAGATCTGGGCCGCGTTCAGGGTCCGCCTCGGAGGTGCCTCGGCGACGTCTCGGCGATGCTTTTTGGCCTATTTGCGTTCAGGGTCTGTCTCGGCGACGTCTCGGCGACGCCTCCCTTTTCAGGTTGGAGACAAAAAGCGTCTTGAAAATGGCCGCCGGGCTCAGTGGTTTCATCCAATCAGAGCGCAGCATTTCGATTGCAAATGGCCGCCGCCTATGGGGGCGGCCATTTTCGAGGCGACCAACTGCTATTGTTGTTCAGACTAGCCTGACGTCACGGGCGCCTCCGAGGCGCCTCCGAGACGGAGCCTGAACGCGGCCCTGGCCGCCAGACCCGTGAAGCGGCAGCGCTGCTCAGTGCTGAGCAGCGTTAAGCTGCTCGCTGAATGCTCCTCTCCTCTCCATTGATTCCCGACTTGCACTTGCCCTTCCACGCTGATATAGCACATACAGACACACCCACACCTGGCCTGGTCTGATCCCCCTTCTGAGCTGAGGCGCTCCTATCACGACACTGCCCTTTAAATAGTCAGCAATTGCCTTTTGTAAATATGGGAGAACTTCTGTTTCTGTAGAAATGGTGAAAGTATGTGGTGGGGGATGACTTTTGGTAGATATGTGCAATCTTATGTTGCTGTAGAAACGGTGAAAGTGTGGTGGGAACCTATGTGATGTTTCCATACCCTGAGTGTATTCTCTACCAAAGTAGTGTAATATGGTAAATTATTGTGCATCAATTATATATATATCATATATATATAAATATATATAGTCTGCTCTGGGTTTGGAGATTCTTATTCAGGGAGTATTTATGGACGATCCAAGTATTTCATGTTCGGTAATGCTTTTTTAGTCAAGGTGAAGCTATTGTGTAACAAAATGGACATTTTTATTAATGTGACTTTACGCTATCCGGGTAATTCTGAATAATAAGAGTTCTGGAAAGATTAAGTGGTATATTCGATTACTATAATGTACAATAGTACCGTTATTCACACAGATCAAATCGGTGAGGATATTGGACTGTAATTTATAAAGACATCCTACCTGTGTGACATTGATTAAATTAAATTTGTCATTAGGTCATAATGTCATTCGTCCGGGTATTTGATAATGCAATAGTCTAATAGTAATAGTGTAATAGTCTATTTGTGTATTAGTCAAATTGTGTTATAGTGTAATAGGATAGAGGATACTAAACCCCTACCGTATCACCCCCTAGTACCTAGTCGGATTCCAGTTCCCATATTTTCCGCTATGTGCTGTCTGTGTGCCTCCACATGGGTCCTGCACAGAGGTCGCTGGCGGCACCTAGTGGAAAATTGCTGAACTAATACTTTTGTAAACAGAGTATTGTTCAAAATGATTCAAACACAATGTTTTTAGGATTTTCTATGACCACTGTACCCACATATGCTTAACTTAGGAGCTATGATAGATGAACATTCATAATTATCATCTTATTTAATTTATTTATCATATTAGATTGCAAAATGATGTGGATATATCAACCCAGCTTCCCAACACTTTAGAAAATGGGTTGCTTAGGAACCTGTCCTGCAGACAGTGTTGTGAGAGTAGCAACACAATCCACTGCAGTTGTGCCTATGAGAAATACTCATAATATCACTCATTGATAAGGATTTGTATAAACTAACAACTCATTTCATACAATATGCCATCCAATGTCATTTAGAAAATAAGATCTTAACATGTTAGAGTGTCTATTCCATTGCTTAACAAATATATAGGATTTGTAATACCAGATGACACTGTATGTGAAGTGGAGTGGGGTTTTTTCAAGAAGAAATCAAATTATAAAATTTGGACTAAAAATAATCCCATTAAATATCACGTTCCCAATATTTTCTGAATGAAATCAGAATCTAGAATAATTCATTGACATATTTGCAAATATCCAAGTTATATATATATTGCATAATAAAGTATTTTCTCTGTGTATGCAATGCTTAAAGAAGGCACTTAAATGTCCATTTGCTAATGACATTGTTCTGATTGGCGCCATAAAAAGTGAGTGATAATAGCAGAAAACTCAGACACATATGTGCCTGGCCTTTGAAACGAGCACAGTGGCGACCTCTGTTGAAACAAAGGCCAGGGGACAAGGCTACCTAGCACCCAACTATGCAGACACTGACAGAAACATGTGGAATTGCTAATGGAATTATTCATGTGGTGGGCGCAGTTTGAAGCCACTCAGTGTATGAAAGCTGCCTCCTTCATGTGGATTGCAGTCAGCGGCGTGACACCAAATTGCTCACAATAGTTCGAATCTAAATGGATAACCAATTTGCGAGGCACTTTAATGTTAGCTCTTTATAAGAAGCGTATTGATGATGTAGCATTCTGCTCCTCTTATCGGTGAAATCTAGCATTTCCGACCTTCTGAGTTATCAGCTAGCCCTTTTTACTTCCCAATTAATTTGTTTTTATCCAGAAATACTTCCCAGGACAAATGAGGATATCGGGCACTTTTATTGTCCTTCAGGTTAGAGTAAAAAGTGATGAAAACTATCGAAAGAAGATTTCAATTAAATGCTTCACTCCAAAATTGCAGTTAATGACTACTTTTGAAATAAGCACTAAGCATCAAGGATTGCGTAAAGTAGCATCAATAAGTGGGGTTTTCCATTGACATCTGAGAGATCTCAGCGGGAGTTTGATCTCATGAAGGTAGCGGCTGTGGCGTGTGGTATCTATGCAATGTATGTGCTCGGTGTGTGTGAAGGGTAAAGCTAAGATTCCTTATACGCGGTATGTGGTATGCGAATGCGGCATGCGGCATGTGATTGGTTTGAGTCCATACCCATGCGGCATGCGGCATGTGGCAGTCAGGCATTGGCACACACTGGCATGTCTACCATTATTATCTGCTATGGTAGAGTTAGTTTGTTAGTGGTTTTATGTCCTAGCAACATCTAAGGTCATATCAGGACGCGTACCGATTTGTGACAGATGCACTCCTAGCGATTTTATAGTGCTGGATCTGCTAGATTTATTTTTGAAAATCACTGAATGTCGTATATGCGGCGTAGATATATGCAGCGTAGATATATGCCAACCCCCAACATTTGTTGGGGTTTTTCCTCCAAATTTGTGAAGGAACAGTATTGTTTTCTATGGCATGTCCATGGACCAATTCAGTTGCCGCATTTGCATTCGCATTCGCATTTGGACGTATGGAAGCACCACTATTCACTTACATGCCTTTAGATTTTTTGCCGCATTCACATTCGCATGCCGCATACCGCATACCGCATATACAGGTTGGAGAGCTTAGCTCGTTTGAGCTACGGTGGTTAACGTACCTAATTCGAGCCCCGGGTCAATTTCGAAGGTCGAATTTCATATAAGATTAATGTGCATGTTCACAAATATGGTTGTGGAACACTGATTTTTGGGAGGTTTACATATTGGAATAAATCACTAGAAAGCACAAAATTATATCTAATTTCCTGAATATTCATAGGACATTTAGTTGGGACCGGATCGAGTAAATTAACAGTGAATATTAGGAACTAATTCAGTAGTTGCAACACATGTCTACAGGACAGAACTGCCCATGATAGTACTGTGTTGGTATAGCCATTAATCCTAAACAATAGAGGAACATCCAGTCAACCATGGGGGTATATGCTGGCCTGTGGCCCACTCATATACTTCCACTTGCCACTGGGGGAGGTCCTGTGGGGACTGTTGTACATCATTTAGATATATTTTGTGCATACCAATATATATATATGCATAAGAAATAATTCACTGTGATTATGCATCTGATGCATAATCACCACAAATATGGCTGGTCTTGCTGGTACAACATTAAGAAAAACCTACCTTAAATACCTTAGACAAATAAGTGTTCACACTTCCTGTCTACCATTCACTATTTCACTATTATTGTATTTGATTTATTTTATTGTTGGTTATCACTTTTTATTTCTATTCACAGGAGGTCAGTAAGCTATGCTCATAAATAACACTGTAATTATGCATCTGATGCATGATCCCCACAAATATGGCATTTCTTGCTGTTACAGCAACATTAACATTCAACTTACCCTGTATATTATTGTATTTATATTTTTATTTATTTCATTGTTGGTTATCACATTTTATTTATATTTATGTAGTGGTCTGCACTGACCTCTCAGGCAAGTAACCACATAGACAGGTAGGCGTGGGGAGTGTATTGATATCAGGGAGCCTAGGTGGTGTAATGGTTAGCACACTGGCCCGGAATGCAAAGAGGTGTGGGTTCGAGTCCCGCTCTAGGCACAGTATTTCCCATTTTCATCACCCCCACGACACTGGTTGCCGTGATCAGGATCCTGTACAAGCTTTGCGCTGTATGGTTGTTGAACCTACCCTGTGTATGTATGTGTTAGTGCATTGCCTGTATGTATGTAATTGTAAGCATTACAAGACTTACAATTCCAGGGGGACGAGTGTAGTGGTCTGCACTGACCTCTCAGGCAAGTAACCACATAGACAGGTAGGCGTGGGGAGTGTATTGATATCAGGGAGCCTAGGTGGTGTAATGGTTAGCACACTGGCCCGGAATGCAAAGAGGTGTGGGTTCGAGTCCCGCTCTAGGCACAGTATTTCCCATTTTCATCACCCCCATGACATTTATATTAT